>JABFEA020000110.1:28483678-28503598 GCA_019775915.2 Cyphomyrus plagiostoma
TTGGGCCCCCCCCCCCCCCCCGGGATTGGCTGACTGGGAAAATACAGATGGGGCGGGGCTTTTCATTATAACCGTTCAAAGCTGACTGTCTCATGTGGAATACCGCACCTTGTCAAGCTTGTGTGTGTGTGTGTGTGTGTGTGTGTGTGTGTGTGTGCGCTTCTAGATGCACATCCTCTGTGTTTGAGTCACTGCAGGCTTTTATCAGAGGTTAGATGAATGAACAGTGTTATGCATGTAAAACATGGTGCAACTCGACCACCCCAATCCTGTGGATGCTGCTGTTTCTTTTCCCCCATCACTTTATGATCTATACCAATGAACTATTGGGGGAAGCTGCAGACTGGTTTCCTCTGCTGCCATTGTTAAGAATCAGTTTAATGTCCTAATATGGCATTAAAATAGTCCCAAACCTATCATTGGCTCGGTGAGAACTGGACACCATTTAAATTCTTCTACAAATTAAAGGCACCCAGCTTTAGGAGTTGTAAAATTCTTGTTTAAAAGAACTGCCTTCACAGTTTGTCATAGGTTAAGGCATGGCAAACACATTCTTGTGTTTTGAAATGCACCTTAAGGATTTGGCATTAATCAGATTATTACATTTGCCTGTAAATGAGTCCTGCATTGACTCAAACAGAATGGGCAGTCTTAAGTGGGCCAACAGAAATATGGGGTGGCGATGGACTCTTGGGGTTGGAGGAAGACTAACTATTGGTGGGTGGTGCAACTTGACAGGTTATGAATGAGTGTTTGGGGCACAACTGAGCGTTTTGTTCGTGTGTGGGCCAAGGAAGCTTTCTGTGAGTAAGGACCACAGTCAGAATGGTGCCCAGTGATGCAAGGTGGTAGCTTGCGTGTCCAGGTTTTTATTGCACAAATGCACAGAGGACTGGGAATGAGAAGTAAGACCAGTGTCCAAAAGGCAATGCAAGAAAGCAGAAGATGGGAAGAAGCTGCCCTCAGTTAATGCACCCCCTTCAAATGAAGTTTGAGTTGATTCATTAGCAACTGCTCACAGGGTGTTCAAGCTAGGTGTAAGGGGGGGGGGAGGGGGAGAGGTTCTGCAGCTCACTGTTGTAGGAAAGCGGGAACAGGTGGTCAGGTGTAAATGAGCTGACGTGCTTGGAAGAAGATGAATGTGGGTGGAGAGGACGACAAAGTAGCGCTTGTATGTTTTTATTGTAACTGTGGTTGTAGTATTTGTGTGTTGCTGGTAGCGTATTGATGCCGGCCGAGGCATCTGTTCTGCTCGGAGAATGTTCCATTTACCTCCTTGGGCATACGTGTCCCTATTACTTGAAGCATCCATCTAAGGCAATAGTAAAAGTAACCCCATTTACGTTTTCATTCCCAGTGAACCTTTGCCTTAAATCGGGCGACACCGTGGAAGTTTACCACAGGCAGGAATGCCTAAGAGTATTGTTTTGTACGCCGAGTTGGACGTCTGCACTCGGCAGATCATGCGTCAAATGGAAGTGAGCAGACCATAGTGTCTGCTCTTACACCTGTTTGGTAGCACAGGACTGACAATTGCCTTGTAATATACTATCTGTAATATAATTGTACTCCAGACTTTTGTGAAATGTAAAATTTTAAAAACTCTATAACCTTCGGAAATGAGATGTCAGTGTTTCTAAGTGTTTTCAGCCGGTTCAAAACATCCCTCTGAGACATCTTTCCCTTTCATTACAACTGGTGCTGTTTTCCTGTGGCTGCCGGGTGGCTTTTAGCCTTGTCATTTTAATTCTGTTAATCTCTGCGGCACTGCTGAGGCGGTCTCTGCTCTGAGGCTGGGTGGCCCTGGAGACTACACTGCTGAGGCGGTCTCTCGGCTCTGACGCCTGGTGGCCCTGTAGACTGCACTCCTCGGGTGGTCTCTCGGCTCTGTGGCCTGGTGGCCCCGTAGATGGTGTTATCGGTGGGGCAGCTGGTGGGGTTATACTCCCATCAGCCGGCGTTTGGGCAGCCGGGTGGAGTTGCTGAGGCCTCTGTCTGCCCACTCCGCCCTGGTCCAGCTTGGTCCAAAGCTCAATATTTACGTTTCTGCTCTTTCCTGTTCCATCGGAATCTCTCTTCACAAACCACAATCCCCCGAGCAGTTGTTCACCCACGCCGCTCGGGTAAATTGTGCTGGGCTCCACTGACAGTTAAGATTTATCTCTACATGAGGGACAATTTAAAGTGTGCGCGCGCGCTTTCAAATATGTTCAGATGGCTTCACAATCGGAACGCTTTTATGTCCTTCATAGTTTTTCAGCAACACTCACTTTTGTCTTTGAAATTTTAACCTAAATGTGTTTGGATTGCTTAGGTCGTTGTACCACCAGTTTAATGATTTCATGGTGGACAGGCATGGTAGACTGGCAATCTTCCACACCCTCAGAGGAATGTCTGCACTGCTACAGCCTGACCCTGAGAGACCCTGATCTTACCTCAGTGACAGTCTGCTATTGTCAAGGGAGATGTCTCTGCCAGACCGAAAAAACTCACAGATGTTTGTGTGTAAAATGTACATGCGCATATATCTGACATAAATGCTAAAACGCGTATGCAGTAATACAGTACTATATAACGTCTGAGGATGAACCGTGACTGAGTGGATTACTACTGGCCATGTCTGTACCTTTTTGTTAATGCTGTTGAATCAAGGAAAGCCTTATTGGCCACTGAGTGAATAATCCATCATAGAGTTCTAGTGTATGCCCTTTAAATGTAACCCTTTTAAAGAACTATGCAGGATTTTTTTTGTTCAAATTATCTAATTGGTTGTAACATCAGATTTTTAAGAATAATTAGACAGTTTTAAAAACTAACTCAAATCTAACTGTGAGGCAATTCCATTTACTAGTTCCCTATTTGACAGGCCCCCCACCCCCCCCCCAAAAAAAAAATTGTCTTATTGGTACTACATACTGTGTCTTTATATGAAACGGCGCAACTCCCAACAGCCTTTAATCCGTCTAAATTGTATTTTTAATACTACGTGAACCCATGTGATGGTGACGAACACATGGATTGGTGCCTTTTTATTTTTTACTCATTTTTGAATACATGCATCAGTGCATGGTCTTCCATTAATACCTCTCAAAAGCCTTATTAAAATAGACACACTTAAAAATGATGAAGGGCACATCTCAGAGTTTTTGCTATTGAGTTGCGAACGACTGCTGTGAGACATTTCTTGGAAACCCCCCCCCCCATATCTATGCCACACTGAGTTTAAGAGACAAGCCCTCATTCTGTGATCACACGTTTAGCTTCCCGCTCTCCATTCCAGGCACCACGGTGCGTCGGATCTTGGGTGCCCTCATTCCGGGTGGAGATTTGAAAGCACAAACCCAGGGGCTCTTGCCCTCCTGCTTTCCCTTTGGTTTGTCCCTGTTAGATCACTGCTGCTGGAATCCTTACTGGCCTTGTCATGTCCCTCCTAAGTAGCTACTTATTCTCTCTCAGAACCGAATGACTGGACTACGATAAGTGCTTTTGATATATTTCGTTTGACATTTCAAGTACATTGACCGCACCGGAAGAGCAATATTTAACGGCGTATTAGTGCGATGCTACGTGGAGAGGTTCGTGATTTCTAAGGAAGGCTCGCCTAACGCCGGACTACTCTCGATAGCTATTCGCATCTTATACGTTATTGTTGGCCTTCGTTCTGTGGCTTCCGCAGCGAGGAAGAATATGAAAGCCAGGTAGAAATAGGCGTGTGTCATTATCATAATCACTCCTGCATCCATGCACCCAAAGCGATCATGTTTTTGAACGTTGCAGTTGAAGATCATTCTCCTTTGATTGGCTTATAGTATCCGCAAGAGGGACCTACTGAAGTGAGGAGCAGCTCCTGCAGTGCTTATCTTGGCCTGCTGTGCTAGTGAGCCAGTCTTGGGTGGAATTACGGGGCGCTGCCATGCCATGGGGTGGGTGGAGAGTGTAATTTAAAGCGATTTAATATGGGTGTATCAGGGTCAGTGTTTCTTTTTTTTTATTTATTTTAAATTCCACGGTAAATTTCACATAAGCCTAGCCCTAAGATAAAACCTGGTGGGCGTTAATATTTTAAGATGCATTTGTGCACTTGCATTGGAAGTGGTGTGTAAGAAGGTATGGGATGCTTGTTCTAGCCAAAAAATATAATTGCAATGAGGATAATTTTGTCTATATGAGTTATGAGTGGGATGCACTCCCGTTGTGAAGTTTGGCATGTGTTTGTTCTCGCTTGGCGCTGTCGCTGTGTGTCCTGTTCAGCTGTGTCCTTTGTAGTGTGTATCAGCGTAGTTAAATCTCAGTCTTCTACAGACTTATGGCATGATTCACCACCCCTGTTTCCTCCAGATATCCCTTTGAATGGGTTTAAATGGCTAGTTGTGCAATAATTTCTCACACTAACACACTGCGGGGCCCCTACAGATACGTGGCATTGTTTTCAGTGCTGAAAGCCCCTTTCAAGAGAGGGCACTGAAATGCACTGAAATGCAGGCGGTAGTTTGCCGCTGTCTTGGGCATTGTAACAGGATGTGTTAAGCGCCACTAATTTTAACTCTGATTTCATGCAAATGACTTGCTTATTTGGTCCCAGGTGAAGCAGACAGTGTGTTGTTTTAAACTTTATATTGGCCAGTGCTTAAGTGTTTAAAAGCCCAAGCATTTTGGCCCTAGCTAGGTAAACAAGAATACTTGCAATATATGCCCTTCCCCCCTCCCCCCAAAGAAGTAGTAGCTCTGTGATAATTTGTTTACTTAAAACGCATGGTTTTGCTAATTCTCCAATGTAGCTGGCCTCTGAGAAAAAACTTTAGATACTGCTTTTCTCATGAGCTCTACACACACACATGCACACACATATTGTATCATACCTCGATTACAGTAGTGATATCACTGCACAGGGTACACACTCAAGTCCAGGGAACAGTGGTGGCCCGGTGATGCTGTCCTATCAGCTTTGTCATAGCGTTCTGTGGCCCGTGCAGTGATGGCAGAATGTTCTATGCAGGTTCTGATCGCCCTGCCTTTTGCGTGGAATTTCACCTCCGCTCAATACCTCAGAATGGCTGGGGTCTGTGTGTTTGTCATTTATGGGGGTCAGGTTGAAGAGTGGTTGAGGCAGGAGCACAGAGCCGACTGGCAGAGATGTCCGTCTCTTGTCCTTTGGTGATTCAGTGTTTCCCATCCTGCCTTGGTGTCCTTCACCTTGAGTTTCTGCAGTTAAGTTTCCTCCATCTAAGCTTGGACTTCAAAGAGCAGGGGCTCCATGGAGGAGAATTGTTTATCATTTAATTGCCTTCCTTCTGTCTGTCTGCTCATGTGGCACACAGGGTTAACAGAACTTCTGCATCTGCTATGTTGTTGTTAACCTCTTACTCTACTGACCTCAGTCAAGTCCTTTTGCAAATGGAACCATGTGGATTCTCATCAAAGTGGGTTACAATGCAAAGATTGCTGCATCGTATATCTGAATAACCATTTTTTTGTGTATAATTATTGAAAATGGTTCCCTGTGTCCATTTTAAGTGCTTTAGAACATTGCTGTACTGTGTTGGGTGGGGGGGTGTGCGTGAATAATATTTTCCTTGTGGAGGTTTGGGTGCATAAGTGTGTAAGTGTAGGGGTAGACGCCCCGTTGATGAAGACATATCATCTGGAACAGGGTGCATATTCAACCAAGGCAACTAAGCTGCTCTCTGAGTAGCGCAGTGACACAAGTCTCTCCCTCTTTCCAGAGCAGTGTCCAGGGGCAATGCTTTCCCAGTTTACAGTATTGTCACGTGTCTGTACAGTCCCATGACTGGTTTCCATTTGGGAACAGGAACTACATTCCCGTTGAGAAGAAAAGAAAAAAAAAGCATTTGCTGTTTGCTTAGAATTGACAATAGATTAAAATTAGAATATCTTGGGTTTTAAAATGTTTTAAGAGGTTAGTCAATTATTGCAGTTTTTCGGTGTGAGTTTTATGTTGTAGTCTCAATGACCTAGTAATTTAAGTAAAACTTGTAGACTGAAGGGCTTTCATTAGCTTGAAACTAGGCAGATTTCCTTTTAAACTTTTTTTTGCTTATTCCATATTTGTAGCAGACCCATGACCTTTGACCTCCAGTGGCTTACTGGTCTGTATCGTGAGTTTCATTGTGCACTGTGGCCTACACAACATACCGACACTCTAACCAGCCTGCTCTCTTCACTCTACTGTCTCGGTATGGTGGCTTTTCTCCCCCCCCACTTTCCCATCTTTCCCCTCCTGCTCCTCAACTTACCGTCTTCGTGTGCTAATAGGGTCCGAAAAGGGAATTTGAATCGACGTTATGCTGCCTGCACACTGTTACAGGCTGCCATTTTTCATCATCGGCTGCGTGGGAGCCGTTTAATTTTAATCGTGCGACGTTGCAGGCCAGCGGAGGTGCTGCATCGCCTACCCGCAGCTTACATGTGTGTCACGGTAGCATGTCTGTTTCCGGTCTGTAGTTGGACTGAAGTAAAATACTAGCTTGCATGAGCTGCTGGTTGGAGGCGTTTTGATTGCTATTGGCCAGTAGCAATCCCATCAACCAATGCGGGGGATGAGAGGAATAAGGTCAGTGGCTTGTGTAGAACATCTTACCTGAGACATGAGATGGACCTCATGTCCGTTTGGAAGAATCCTTTTTCAGCTCGGTGCAGGCCGCTCCACTACGTAGCGGTTGGTACCGCCGTTGACAAAAGGAGAGACGGGAATCTTTGCTTTTATTTTTTTTAACTCTCTTTATTTTTTTAGCACTAATCATTGTTATATATTTTTTTGTAAATAAGAGGTTAAGTTTGGGGACATTGGGTATCTGAGAGAGCCTGAATTGCTACTGTAGAGCTGGTTAGAGGTAGCACCCAAAGCATATGTGTTTGTATGTTGAAAGCAGGGTGTCCTTTATCTACCCTGAATACCTCATAGACATATCTGCAAATACAAATGGTTTAAGTGTAGGAATTGCCATCACCAGCATGTATTCAGGCCCTGAGCGAACAGCAGGACCAGTCGCATCTCTCCTTTTCTAAACCACACCCATTAGATAAGATAAACGCCTTTCACTGTTCAGATGCTGTACACTTCATCCTATTAGTGATCATACTGATTATACTTAGTAGTTTTATTCTACCTCCATATATTACAGCTCAATGTATCTAGCAGATATACACCTGTGTGGTGACAAATCTATATATGGAAAGAAGTATATCATTTTACCATCTGCAATGAAAAGGTGCGTGTTTGTGTGTGTGTGAGAGTATATCATTTAAATATTTATAAATACATAAATATAACAATACCACTGGAATGTGAAGCCAAACTGTATTATGATTTCTCTATTATGGTTCAACAGTAGCACATAAAACTTACATCCATCTTGCACAATCTTTTGTCAACATCTGGTGTTCTCCTAACCTCCCATATTATATTATGTATTGGATAGATACTAGACATTGGCTGTCCCCCCGCACACCTTTCCCTTAAGAAAAATGGGTGGGGGTAATAGTATGCCCCATAGCTACTTCTGTTGCACCTGAAAAAGTGTAGATATGAAGTTGAGCCATACAGTTTGATTCAAGTTTACAGCTCTCATGGCGTATGACGGTGTGTATGTGACACTTTGGCACAAAAGCAGCAAAGATGTGTGTGTGTGGGGTGCAAGGAGGTGTGCACAGCCGTGCAGTAGGAGGAGGGGTCGTCTAATCCAGCCTTACGTCTTCAAAATGCCAGTCCAGCCATCGTGTTCTATTCATTACAGCCCCAACCTCCTTCCATGCCTACTATGTTGTTGAAGCTAAGAACACTGGTGTTTGGGGGTCAACATTACAGGTGGGAGGGGTGGCCTAGACATGATCCTCCCCCCTCCCCCCGATTTCTTGAGAGAAGAGTGGTTTGGGACACCCTTCCCTCCCCATCCCATGAGGGAAAAACACGAACCCTAAAGCCATTCATGACTTTATGTGACAATGCAATCCTGAAAGCACTTTTGCCTTGTTAACTCATTGTGTGAACTAGTGAACGGTTGTTTGTTACAAAAGGATGTTACATACCTGTATTTAAAAAAAAAAAAAAAGTCATGATTTAAGGGGAAAAAAAAATCTGCATTGTTCTTTGACATTAAAAGATACAAACTTACAGGCATTCAACCTTTATCTATTTTATACTCTGTATGCTTCGGCCAATGAGTCTTGTTATTCAGTATTGTGGCTTAGAATTGGTTATGTTTAAATAAAGTGCTATTGCTTAATATCTATTGTCTGGCTTTCTGTTCATAGTCCATTCTTGTCCAAAGGACATTCTAAGGAAAAGGCTTTGCTGTACAGAGAGGTTGCAGACCCCCACCCACACCTACAGTACCTAAAGGATTGGACTGTCAGACGTGCAGATTCTGACCTAAGAGTCGTCGTCAACCCACGGCACTTATCAATAGCATAAGCGTCCATATTCTATCCACATTAAGTTCTAAGCTAGTTAGGGGTGCAACAATTAAGTTTTGTGAAGTGCTTGCATTTTGGGGGTAAGCTGTATAAATTCTGCATACTGCCAAAATCTTTTGATGTTAACGTCGGTGTGTCGTTATGGCCTGAACATGCACACCTGTGACCCCAGGTTACCAACAAGACATGATTCCCAAATCTAAGTCGGGACAGCAATACCGTACATAATACAGTAAAAACTGTCCGTGCGTTACTGTGCTGTACGTCGAGCTGATAAACCGCTGAAGCCAAAAACCTGTGGTTTATTATGGATTTTTTTTCTATGTCATCGTGCCTGTCGCTTGGGTAATGTGTGTGTGTGTATGCCAGTGTGGTGGCCCATGACCCAATAAAATAAAGATTTAGATTTTGTTTTTATCCAGGTGCAATACAACTTTGCCAATAATGTGCAGCACTGTAGTTAACTAAAAATTAAGTGAAGTGGCATCAAGATTACTTCCTGATAGCCAGCTTTTAAAAAGGAAATGGTGCCCCCCCCCCCCAACAAAGGGGAGAACCCTAATTTTTAAGAGCACCCCCGCTGAAAAGTCAAGCGACCCCATAGCACTGGCCAAAGAGCATCGCTGGAGCCGTCCCTGTGTGTTTGTAACCCAGGCGTGCAGGTTGTCTCAGTCGGTGCGTGTGGACGGTAACATTCCACCAGAGCGGTGGTGTGCAGATGCATTGAAACAAACAGAAACACGAATATTGTATCGTTAAGCTTTTATGGGCAGTTTTAAGTTGTTACTAGGCTTGGGTGGTAATACAGGAGCCCATCCAGTAATAATTGTAGTTCTCTGTGGCCCTAAAACTAGTTCATGTATCCTACAGCAAAACAATTTATAAAATGCACCTGTGGGAAAAAAAACAGGTGCTAGAAGTCAACTGTGTGAAGTACTGGGAGAACAAGCTTCGGTCTCAAAAGATACAATTAAACTCTGGTAATAAAGTACTTGTAATTACAATAATAAAATGAGAACAGCATCTCTTATGGCCTAAACTGGATGCCTTGGGAGAAAATGATTCACATATTTTTCAGATACCATCAATTCACCTAGCTGCTTGTCACAGTGGGGGCTGGAGCTTATCCCAGGCAGCATAGGGATTGGGGCACCGAACAGAGGACACACACACACATGCACGCTTACTTATATACTACAGGTAAATTAGAAAATTAAGTAGCATAACATCTTTGAACTGCAGGAGGAAAGCTGCAGAACAGAGAGAACATGCAAACTCCAGACGCACAGCAGAAATGTCACTGACGTTTGCTGCTAAAACTGGGTGATACACACGGGACCTTCGACTCAAAGTTCAAATTTAACGCCATTCAAACTTGTGTTTCGGCCATGAGAAGCCTGCACATGCATGCTTTTAGGGCTCAGGCGGCTTTTCACCAATTAAAAGTGGCTAAAAAGAGTTACCCTGCCGTACAGTAAAAACCAGCGAAGTTTCACTAGTCGAGTGCCAAGGAAACACAATGTTGTGTAATCCAAGATGATTCCTAGCGCTACCATTTCCAAGTCCAGATCTCAAGTGTCACCTCGCCTGGCAGCTTTGGGTGCAAACTCCTGGCTATCAGCCGTCCCCTAAGCTCAAGGCAATGTCTTCTTCAAAGAGGGCGATGCACAGCATGATGCCCACCCCAGCCACCAGGCCCACATTCTGCAGAAGGAAGCGGGTCAGCGGTGCCATTGGCCCACATTCTCCGTGCAGCATTGCGGGCATCTGCAAAGAGGGTGGTTTTCATGACTGCACACAGTGGCTAGTAGACACCTTCACACGTTCAGATTGTTGGCTTATGTGGCATGTTTGTTCTCCCCCCCCACTAGGAAACACTTCTGCCCAAATTGCGTTAGCATGCGCATGCTAAAATTTCTCTTCCCATATCCTGAGGGTGGTTTGATAAGACGTCTACAGGCCAGATTCACACCTCAGGATCCTCATCCCTGCCACTCTGCACCTACCATATCAGTGAGAGCCACGTGCAGGAAGACGCCAGCCGTGACTGCCAGGATCCAGGGGGAGAACTGGGCCAAGTGGTGGCCCAGGACAGTGCCTGCCGCCAGACCCAGGAACCCCAGTGCCGCCGACATCCCACTGAAGAGAAGCAGCCTCCGAATGGGCCAGCCGGCCGCCAGCAGAACCGCCAAGTCGCCTGAGGAGCAGGTGAAAGACCCACCACCGTTCAGACAAACCAAAGAGGTGCTTCAGCTGAATAAAATAACTGAAGTCATTCCACACAGAATGGAATCTGAAATTAAAGTGCAAGCAGACTGAGGATTAGCATGAATGAGGGGGCGTGCATAATAATGCAGCTGTGGTCTCCTGGGCTGCTATAACTGTAAATGTTATATCATGTAAATGGGTCATTCCATATCAAATCATCCAGTGGGTTCCAGGTCACCCTCTCAGATTCCCATGAAAAGAAAAGAAAAATAAACTTAAAGGAGAAATCCCAAATATTAGGTTTGTATTAGTGTTGTCAAAAGTATGGATTGTATCGTGTATGCAACAATTTCAATACTCATTTTTCATAGTATCGAATCTACAGCCTCCAATTTCCAGTTCATTCTGATCACTGAGGCTTATGGGCTACCAATGCACATTCCTCAGTGCAGTCTCAAATACGGGGTGTGAGAGCTTTCACCACTGCGCTTAACTGATAAAGAGTCTGGGGATACTTTGGCTTCGTGCCAAAAGAAGACCGTAAACCACCAGACGTCCTCAAGCCTGTATGTAAGCTGTGCCACCGCCAACACTGACAAAGGGGGCAACCACCACAAATATAGGTAAACATTTATAGGGTCAACATGTGATGCAGTAGAAAGTTGAGAGATAGGTATCGTATTTCTAAATTAATGAAATTTTAATCTGTATGAGCAGGTTACGGTTGAAGAGGACATGCGAGTGATGTTTTTCTACGACTTAAAACTTTCTTTTGTGTTAAATATTTCCGCATTAAGAGAAAGGTCTGCAGCTATTCTTACCTCTGGGTCGTGTTGATCAGTGTTGATCCTTCAGATATAAACTTAGTTTGGCAGAAAAACTAAATTGTTAGAAGTGTTGTTATGTAATAATAATAATAATAATAATAATAATAATAATAATAATAATAATAAATAATAAATAATAATAATAATAATAATATAAATATCTCATTTTTAATAGTGTGTATTTACTACTAGTGAATATCTTTGAATGTGATTACAATGGCTATTGCTGTGCTTAATTTTATTATGCTTTGACAATGCAATGCAGGTTTTTTTTTAGATACAGTGACGTGTTTACAAAAGGTAAAATTTCTACTGGAAACAATATTGCAATTGAAATAAATTTCGTTACATTGTATGCTATGTTGAGTGTCAAAAATGGTATCATGACAAAACTAGACTCTCTCTAACAGTACTGAAACTACAGGAAAAAACTGAGTATTGCACACGATTTTAAGGGACAAGCTGTCAAAGGGAGAGTTGTTTTGTTTTTTTGGCCACTTCCAGAAACTTGTAGGAGGAACAATACATAATGTATAGCTGACCTAATTATATTTTTAAATTCTATAAACTTAGCCCTATTCACATAGTTTCAGAGCTGCACATGTTATGTCAAACGAGCTACGAATGTTCAGAATTCGAACCGAGTTGGCAAAATCCATAAAGTTAAATAAAATTTGAAATGGCTGTAGTTTCAGAACTTTTACTTTCGGATTTCCTTATTTTTCCGGAGAATCTGAGAGGGTGACATGCGAAATTTTTCTCAAACTGTGTGACTTGATACGGAGTGATTCATATGCTGTTTTCGCTGAGAGCTTGTGTATGTTCGCCATCAGCGCTCCGCGGGGGGCTGTAAGACTGACAGCCCCTCCAGCTGTAAACATCAGCCTGGATTCTCAGTGCCTGCCTCAGTGAGGCGGTTTGTGGCAGAATGCGGCCACAGAGAGACGGTCGAGGATGAGTTTACCCAGCTCGTGAGGCAGCTCGTGGCAGAACACGGCCACAGAGGTGCTGAGGCCCCCTGCCAGACTCCGTGTGAAAGCTGCTCCTGATAAGATAACAGCATCACAGTGGCTTTTATCCCATAATCTTCACAATGTGACACGTTGTGCTCAGAAAACATGGAAAAAGTGAGCATTATTCTGACTGGAATTCAAAATAAAAATACTATTTATTGAAGGGGCACACAGTCTTGGAGGTTCTCCACCTAACTTCTCACTAATAAACTAACCTACCTGACTCAATGAGTAGGTAAAGTGGTTAACACAATGTACAACCCATATCTGCACAAGCAGGACTGAGCACCACAGACCTGCAGTCTGTACCGGACAAGGAACTGGATCAAACAGCCCTGATTTTACAAGTATCAAAAATTCATTCAGAAGCGAAGTGAAAAATAAATACATGTCAGAATCTCATTCCACCCACCAATAGCCAGTCCGTCGGTAAAGTTGTGAATCCCATCCCCCGTGACTACCATCCACACCAGACTGGCCATCCCAGAATGCTTCGGGGCTGCGTGTTCGTGTCCGTGTTCGAAGTCAGCCCCATTTGAGCTTTCAGTGGGCCGGGATTCTTCCACCGAGCTCTCACCTATCAGAGATGGATGAAAGGGACCAATAGAGAGAGCCGTGAGAGCCGAGAGAGCCGATGGGAGGCCAGGGCATGGGCACTGCTCACTGCGGTCAGATCCTAATTCTCCAATAATTCTCACCCTGTAGTGGGACCAGCTCCCGTGCCCCCGTCACATTTTGGGCTGAACTACGCAGTTCCTTGTTTTCTTTCTAAGTTAAAAAAAAAGTCAAAAAACAGAAGAAAAAGTTAATTTGCCCTTTTCCCCCTGCTTTAAAAGAAAATGAACAATTTATTTCATAATCAACATTAAAGGGAAAACAAGTACTGCTCTGACATATGCTGCCTCATTATCGACCACTGGCAAGATTTCTCAATATTTAGTCTATAGGAAAAATTCACCCCATTCAAGCAATTTTTTAAATGTACGTAAGAAGAAAAAAAAACTCTTTAATTTCTCCCACACGCAGTTCCCCATTTTACCTTATGGTGGCGGTGTAGCTCCATAATGCTCTCAACCAGGAAGAGCAGATAGAGCCCTGCCAACACGCACAGGCCCTTCAGTATTGAGTTCTGCATCCCCGAGAAGGAGTGAGACCCGGAGTTTGCCTGCACAGTACAATGTCATGTCACTGAAAACAGAGCTTGTTTTATAGGTGTTTTACTCTAAGATAAATGCAACCATTTAGTCAATGAACAACAACAATTATTCCAGGCAAATGTTAATTTTTTTTACACTAATAAATTCCAACCATTCTAACCTGTAAAGACTAATAAGGATAACTGAGTATTAGGGATGAAACGGTTCCACTGTAAACGGCAGTAGAATTCCCAACAGGTAGTACCGACATTCGAAAATTTAATTACCATTAAGACCGTCATTGATTGCCACACTTTCAAGAACTCACTGTAAATACCACCCAACATCAGCCAAAGTTAGCAACAGTCTCCCAGATGCAGGTGTGCAGATGGATGTTTTGCCAGCGACAGCATTCCAGAATTTTTTTATGTTAAATGTACATTTCATATGGTTTTCATATGTATTTACATAAGGTATTGGCTATGTTATCATTTTAATGCTTTATGCAAATGAAAAATGCATAGTGCTGCTAATTTTATTTGTGGTTTTCAATATAAAGCTTCAGTGAAATTTCAGTTTGTGTATCAGTCCCTTTTGAACATCTGCAGCACATTTTAATAACGGGCATGATCATAGTGATAACCTTAATAATTTTGCTCACTGTAATCGTGATATTACATTTCCATTCCGTTTCACCACTACTGTGCGGTGGGAGGGTGTGACAGTTCATTAGCAGACGACGTCCGCCTGGGCCACACCTACGTGCCACTGCGGCACGACCCCAGGCTACCTACATGAGGGAGAAGGTGCAGCAGGGCATCCCCACACAGTGTGCCCACAGCCAAGGCCACCATCGGGCAAAGGAAGCTTTGGAGGAGGCCTCTGCTCAGAAGGGTCACCGCCCCCAGGGCCATCAGGGATGGCAGACTTATCACAGTTAGAGCCAGAGAACCCCACCCCAGAGCTGAGGGAGAACCACAAGAGCAGAGAGATCAAGGCCAGAATAATGAGTCTAGAAATGTATTAAGACAGAGGGGATCGATCATATTTGTCCATGTGTATCTACCTATAAGGAAAAGCATGCCACTCTGTTCTTCAACAACATCCTCCTCTGTGTGCTGTAGACAGACCCCGCTGTCAATCTGATACAGGAGGGCGGGGCACAGGAATGTAAAATGCGACGGGGTGATATGAGAGGCCTGTCCGAGGCCAAAATTCCACAGCAGCTGAGTGACATTCAAGCACTGAAACAACAAAGGCAGGGGAAGATGAGTTACAAGTGCATGCAAACATGCAAGTGAAATGAATATGAGAGGAAGCCGCAAGGGTAAAACCCCCATGGGGTTTTAAAATTCAGAAAAAAATATGTGCGGTGTCCTGAAGAACATGTAAATAAAGACCAAATCAGTTTGCTCACAAAAATATGCAACAAATAATGGGGTTTTCCCACAAGAAAAATGGCTGACGTAAAAGTGGAGCAGTTACATCATTTTAGAAAGGCCAGCTTTTTTAGGCGTAGATTAAAGGTTAACTTCTAATTGTGATTTGGCAAAGGTATCAGTTATGGACTTTGTACATTTGGCATGCTGAAGACTTCCCAGTCTCCCATAGATACGCACATTTCCGTGAAGATGGTTTTTCATGGGGTGATCTGGGGCAAAGTGTGGGGTTTCAGACTGTGATCGCCCAGGTCCGGGAAGGGCGGGAAAGGACGGCCTAAAATGATTCTTCCTTTCATTTCCACTTTCCAAATCTTTTCCGCCATTCAGGCCATCGGAAGCAGCTCTGTCCTCCTCCTCCCATACAATCCCGTCTGGGAAGCTGCTGTCCGAGAAAAGCAGAGTGATCAGCAGATGTGTTAGAATGGGAAGCACTGCTTCATGGCCGTTTAACTTAACTAACAACTAATACCACACACTGCTTCATCTGTATCAATGTAAATAAGGTCACACAATTTTGCTCAATAGTTCCAACAGCAGTTTTGTCCCTGAACACTAACAAATCTTCCTGGGATACATAATATCAATTAAGTGCCCCATGAGTGACTTTAAGCCCTGTTCAGAAACATCTAGAACCAAGACACTATGTTGATCAAAACAGCTGAAGGAGTCCTTACGTCATAAAAAAACATTCTAATAATTCATTAATCCAGGAATACTCTGCACTATGCTGCCTCTTGTACCAGATACCTAGTGTATCATCACCGTGCGTCAGTTCTGTTCTGCTCATCATCATGACTGCATGTGAACTTGTGTTAAAATGCAGTTGTCTGTAACATTCCTCAGCTAATTCATGTTCTTGGCAAATGACCTGTTTTATAAACCACCTATCTGTTATCTTGTGGTTATGAAAAACAAGCTTCATTCAACAATCCATTAAACTTTTTTTTTCCCCCTCTAAATATCAATATCTTACTTGAGCAAAGTGCAGTATGCCTAGATACGCTCCAGTATGCTTATGAGCCATTTTCAAATTCACAAGTTTGAAACACTGTTCCATTAAGCCGATGCTCCAGAACAGTGTTTCCTAGACTGATCCTCAGGGTCCCCTAGACAGAACAGGTATTTTCTCCCTCCCAGCTCCCAGAGCAAAAAACGTAGACTGTCTGGCAGGGAGCTGGGAGAGAGCAAAAACGTGGACTGTCTAGGGCCAGGTTGGGAAACACCGGTCTAGACAATTAAAAGGAGACTATTGGCAGTTTCTGGTTCTTACGATGGCCAGTTGCCCCTCTCACCTGTCCCTGTGCCACACTCTGCTGGAAGGTGGATGATGGAGGGAGTGTGCATCTTTCACAACCTGCTGCCTTATTTCCAGCACACTGACCTCTCCCAGGCCCAGGCTGCCCAGCAGCCTCTGGAGGTCCCTGTAGGAGAGGGTGCCGTTCTCGCCATACTGCAGGAACAGCCTCCGTAGGTAGTAGCCCTGACCGGATAAGAGTGCAGCCAGAAGAAGGATGCTTGATGAAAGCGGCTAATATTCACCCACTTAACACTGCCTTTGTTGTTAATGATCTCACCCAACGGTAATCTAATGTAAGTGTTCTAAGCATGTTTACGGTAGCTAGTCTAGGCTACGATGTTTGTTAGCGTAGGTGTACTGTATTAAAATGCATTTTTGCCTTACAATTGGTTTATCAGAATGCAACCGGATCGCAAGCCAGGGAGTGTCTGTATTTAAAGTGTAACTGCTTTGCATTTTGGGTTCTTATGTGTTCTATATTATCCTGACTATTGTCCTGGAAAGCGTGGTAATATTAGTAATGATCACAGAATACAAACCCAAACAACATTGTGTAGCCTTAGGCAGATCTATTCTTCATGATAATATAATTCAGTTGGAAACAGCTAAGGAGGAACCCGTCTGCCAAACTCATGTTCATCCAACTCTCTAGCTGGCCACTATCCATACCTGCTCTTCAAAAGCTTCATCGAGGTATCCTGTTCCAGAGGCGTCTTCTTTGGTGTCATTTGAAACATAACCATGTTCACGGCTGAGGTGTTTTTCTGTTGGAAGCGCAGGCCTGCTCCATTCCATGCTCGAGGTAGAATTTACTTTGATGCAGAAGATTTGCGTGCGTGGAACAACAGCCAGCCAGAGACACATCCAGCATCTCAGCAAGAGCAACATTCTCCTTGGAAGAAATTACTATAAATTAAAGTCTTCTACACAAAACCATAAACTTTTCATAAAGCAGATTGTGCACCACACTCTAAGTAGGTAAAAGGAGGTAATATACCATTTAAAGTATAAAAATAGAACATTGATGGTATATTAATGGTGTTTGTACCTTTGGGATATTCCTCAGAGTATAGCCTCAGTGACAAGCAAAGGTACAAATTTTTACCCATTTTTTTTTTTCTGAGAATGCAGGCTGTAGTATTATGACTCAGAGAATGCACTGTCTAAGGCGATTTGCATTGCAGACAAACCCCTAATCAATTAAATATAACACATACATATGCACAATGTAACTGTTAACTGTGGCATGACAAAACCTGACAGGGTGTATCATTAGTGTAGTTAGAATGATTCAAATTTAATTTGAAACGCAGTAACAAAATGCTAGTGATAAAGCTAATTTCCAAAAATAAGAACACACTGATCGGCATTATATTTAGTAGTATCGTATTTCGATACAATAGAAACTCGAGAAAACGCACGTAAACATTGCTAGGTTACTCTGTTGTAACCTAGTTTAATTTAACCTGGTAATAGTTTGTTACAACACAAGCATATGGCGGAACACCAGATTTCACTTAATTACATAAAGAAATCAGGCACCACGTTTAATTTAATTTAATTCTATTCATTTCATTTATCATTTGTCACTACGTCTGACACCCTTGCTTAAATGTGACAAAAGTGTACTACGTCTTACCCGATGAGTAGATTTTTTTTTCCCAGCTGTAGAAAGATTAATGGGTCGTACAGGTATGCTTTTAGACCTCCGTCTGTACGCGTGAGTAAAATCCTGGAGGATCTTGCTACTATAGTTTAGTTAATATTTACACCGATCACTGGCTAGCAAACATTTCCTCGCTGTTCCTTAAAAGATTCAGTACCTTCCTGCCGAATAACTGCCGCTCAGCTGCCTTCGCTGAACCGACCATCCTGACTTATCTCAGAAGTAATCAATTGGTATCACTCTTGCTTTGTATTTGTTGATAAATTTTAAGTTCGACTGTTTAAACTGCTAGTATATGCAAATAGATAAAACCTGAGACTGATGGGTCAGAATAATTTACACACAACAATGCCTACGACTGAAAATCATACAGAAGCAGGTTTTAGGCATGGGCGAATGGGGCAGCCGCCCGGGGCGGCATTTTTTCATGACACGTGGGGGGCGGCACCCGAACTTGGAGGAAAAAATAATAATCTGTGCCGCTAAGCGGTTTTCTATTATCTATGATACCTGTGCCGCCCCTGCTGCTAAAGGAGCCGCACAGAAGCTGAGCGAGCTGTGAGGAGAGGGGATGGGGGGGCGCAGAGTACAGTTCACCTCTCCCAAATGAAGCGCACAAGGAGGGGGGGTAAATTATGTCAGTGACACCTGACTTTCTTACAAATAACGCACATTTCATTCAAAATATTATAAACACAGACCAATGATTTGCACTTTTTTCATTTATTTAATTGTGTGAAATGGCTAATAAAAATAGGTAATAAAAGACGATTATGATGTGGAGGTGAATTGGTTTAGTCTTGACTTTTGGTCGTGAGTGACAGCGTTGGGGGATGGGAAATCTGTTGATTGTCGAATCGTCGATTACAAAGTAAACAGCGATGCAGAGAAAAAGGCCAAAGGCTACGCTGTCAGGTGCCCAATTTAGGAAAAAAAAAGAAAAGATGAGGAGAAACGGGCAAAAGGTAAAGGTATGCAAGAATGTTCTCTCTGTATGAGGAAGGTATTCATGTCATTATGTTAATTAGTGGTATAACTCTTAGGTTTGTTAGCCTTCTTGCTTATGATGCTTGCTATGCTTACCTTGCTAAAAAAACACAATAAAAGTCAAATATACAAACCATCGTAGAAATTCTAATGGTTTCTATTAAATACTATTATGAATCATTAACTTTTTCCAGTGAAACTATTATAAAATTCCTTATTGTAGTGTGTTTTGGGCACTTTTCCAATAGGATTTACCATCCCACCCACCAATAGAATCCATCATATACCAGCAGACATTGTTATACTTACCATTAAAACCAATACAATTCCCATTATAACCATTAAATCCATTACATTTTCTATTATTTTTGGGCAGGGTTCTATTGTTTTTTCAGCAGTGTATACAACATGAGTTTATTTGGTTTTTTGCAAAAATTGGTCTGTTACGGAACGACATGTAGTATTACTACAATAAAACGTGTGGTGTGCACAAAATGTGAAGTTTTGTCATGTTTTTTTTATTTTGGGGGCGGTGGCTTGGGGCGCTGGGAGGGAGTCTCGCCCGAGGAGCAATTCAATGTAGAACCGCCACTGTACCGAAGTATAAAATAAATATTTCTAAAAATGCTGTAAAAATAAAGCAACAACGCATTCAGATTTAATGATGCGACGTTACATGCCATTTGAAGAATAAGGTACTTCCGTAACTTCATGGTTGCCTGCAACGCAGGTAAGCGTTTAGTAGCAGAATGATACTGGACTTAAGGCAAATATAGGAGACGTAAGTGCTGGATATACACTCACCTAAAGGATTATTAGGAACACCATACTAACACGGTGTTTGACCCCCTTTTGCCTTCAGAACTGCCTTAATTCTACGTGGCATTGATTCAACAAGGTGCTGAAAGCAT
>JABFEA020000110.1:28514620-28537923 GCA_019775915.2 Cyphomyrus plagiostoma
GTACCAGTGAAAAGCAGGCCATCAACCTGACCATACATATACAAACATCACATTATAGGGGGTAGACAGGTCAGGAATGATGATGGTAATGGAACCAGCTTGATTTAGTCACATTTTCAGCCCTCCTAGTAAGCAGGGCCATGTCAGCGTGGTTACAGCTTGCATAATTTACAATGGAAAACTGTCAGTTTGTGGTGTGGGTCAGGTACAGCTTGGTTCTTGGCGGCAGTGGAAAAAGTGCCGTAGTGCAACTTGCAGAAGTAACACTGTGGAGTCTCTGGGATGGTTATTATGAAGTGGTCTGTTGTGTTTTTTGTTGTTTGTTTTTTTTTGTAACTAGGCTACTATGTTTTATTCCAACATTTACAAATGTTTGTAAATAATTATTGTTAAGGAAATGAAACAAAGGTATTTTT
Organism: Cyphomyrus plagiostoma; assembly: GCA_019775915.2. Classification (NCBI taxonomy): domain Eukaryota; kingdom Metazoa; phylum Chordata; class Actinopteri; order Osteoglossiformes; family Mormyridae; genus Cyphomyrus; species Cyphomyrus plagiostoma. The sequence goes on from JABFEA020000110.1 coordinate 28,515,037, forward strand.
AAAATTTAACAAAATGAATGGGAGGAAGCGTTGCATTTTTTGGTAATAAAATTTTCTTTTAAGTTTTTTCCCTCCAAAAATTATCATGGGAAAATCATGAATCAAACCAAATCGTGAATTGGGCAAATCGTTACATGCCTAGTTTCCAAAGGTTCTGTCATGCCAAAGGGAGGGAAGAGGTGTGGAATACTCTTAGTTTCAAGTAGCCTGCTTTCAGTTGATCTGATTTCTGCAGGCCATGTGATGAATAAAACCTAAAAATGGTGCTCTAAATTCCCTCGCCTATACCAATGCTTCCAAGCTGGACAAGCCCAGGCCTGATACAGTAGGGCTTTTTTTTTAAAAAAAAAAAAAAAAAAATTTTGTCTCAGCATTCTTTTCAGAGCCTCGTACATGTTCTTAATTTGCATAAGGTAGTGGGCAGGCACATATCAGTGCTCTGCTGTTCCATCTGCTGTGTTCTGACAGCAGTGAGGAGGTGTGACTTGGGAAGTGCATGATACAAACAAAATCCCAAGGAAACTAGCCTGGAGTCGTACCCTGAATGATGGCGTTTTTGCGGGATGTCACTGTTGTCATTGTGGATAGATATTCTAGTCTGGGGTGATGAATACTAGCCAGGCAATATCAGTTGCTTCATTAATTAATTACCGCACTTACTGAGAGGGGAGGGCAGTGTGGGGTGAGCATTGAGCATGACAGATTGGGATTGGACATTGGCAAGTGCTTAGAAAACACTGTAGCACCTCTCTACCCTTCTTGACTTGTAAGTTGCTTGAGCACACGAGGAAACTGCAAACATCTGAGGCTTTGGTCGACACTGTTTTGTCAGTTTATGTGCAACTTCTAAAGATTTAATCTAGCGGCCGTTCCATGTGTCTCTGAGTTGCTCACCATTTTAAGCTATTGTTTCTTGCCAGGCTTCATCAGCACCCAAAAGCACATAACCAGTAGCATTTGTGTTTACCTTATCTAATCATTTGTTTGTTCCTACTGTCTGGTTCTCAGCCAGAAGAACTGGTCTATGTGATGTTCAGGAAAGACAGGAGAATTTGGCACCATAAAGAATCTGGAGCCATGTGTGACTGAGGTAAAGTAGTTTAATTTTTCCCTAAGAACAAAGTTTCACATGTTTCTTTATTATGCTATAATAAAGTGCATGCTTCATGTATACTTACTGATTTAACTAACTGTCGTTTTCTAAGTTCAACTTATACAGCCTGAAGAGCTCCTTTATTTTTAGCTTTTCTTTTCCAGGTTATTGTGCATGGATGCTTGAAAATGTTTTTGGTTGGGCTGGGTGTTACGGCCAAGCATTTTATTTTTTTTTATTTCATATGAGTTAGTCGATAATTATCACAATATAATTCACTTAATAATATAATTTACTTCAACGCTCACTCTTTCTTTTCTTAAAATTCCCTTAGGATTCCTCCCAAGCAGAATCAGAGCATAAAAAATGGCCACAAATGAATGGGCCACAAGCTGAAATCTCATTTTAATTGTGTATGTGTGTGTATATGTGTGTGTGTGTGTGTGTGTGTGTGTGTGTGTGTGTATGTATATGTATGTGTGTGTGTATGTATGTATGTATATATAATATAATTTTTTTTTTTTTTTTTTTTTTTTAGGTGTAATAATAGACAACTGCAAGTGTGTGGTTTGTTGCTGGGCCTTTTCTCTGATTGTCTCATAGTATTTCCAGTTTTAGTTGGCACAGGTTCTCAGCAGAGTTTACGATTCACATCACCAGTCTGTTGCGTGTCAGACTTTAAATAGCCAAAGTACCATTGCACCGCCAACGTAGTTTTACCTTGTTTATCCACATTATCTCCTTCTTTAAAAATGTTGCCATGCTGTGCTGTCGCTTTCTTCACCAACATTTGGAGTTTCCTCTGAGCGAATGCTCATCTCTCCCATGACTCGCGTGCATCTTGTGCTGTGTTCCACTAACTCAACCAACCTTTCTATGTGTTTGTTGGCAATTCCTAAAAGACTACCATATGATTGTTTGGAATTGCATTCATTTGGCAAATCATAGGCTGAGGTGTGCTATCTGTTAAAGTTTATCATTTTCTTATAGTTTTTATATTTTATATCACGATAAATGTATATTTTGTTTATAGGGATGTTTTTTCAGTGCCTATTTGATTCCAGTGCGGAACCACCGATATAGATACATATTCTGAAGCACTCTTTTTCCTTTAATATTTTAATATAATAAAAATATAAATATTTATACTTTAGAATTTTTTAAACTAGTAAATCCAAATGAAGAAAATGTATGCCAATTTTTTTTTAATTTGGCTACTACAAACATGCATAACATTCTGTATACACCTAGATATACTAGATATAGTATATCTTGTTTTAAGCGTTTTTGAAGTATTTGCAGTTCAATTTTAGTGTCTTCCAAGATACCCGATCCATCTAACACATATGGATCGGTGCTGATACTGATATTTGGATTGGTGAGTCTCTAATTGTTTATCGCCTGACTCTACTGCAGGCACAGTTCGCAGGTGTAGATCTATTCTACAACAATAATATTTTATAAATATGGGTGAAAATGTGCCTTGTTACAGTGTCAGCATTACACCTTTCACCATGTACTCTGTTTTGGTTTTTGATTTGCTTCTGAGGGTCATACATAAAGCTGCCAAATGATTGTCATGATTAATCAATTATAATAATCAACAAATCGACTATTTGGGGCAAAACACAATGTTTAAATAAAAATGCAAATACTTTATTTAAAAAACATCGGTGTTTTTTTTTTTTTCTTTTTTATCCAGTTGTAATAACCTTTCCACAGTAGTGGATCTCTCTTTAAAGCTATATAGTGACGTAGAAACAGAGATCTATCTTGTTAAAGATTGTTCTTTATACTATGGTATATAGTATTTTCAGCAGTAATGCTATCCTGGTATTTAAAAATCTGAGCAATAAAAATTCATTTTGGGTGGGGGGGGCGGATGCCGTCATATCTAATTATGTCACTGAAATTTCAAAATACTGTGGTGTACCATATTACTACAATATTACCCAAGCCTAATAACTGTTTATAAAACTATTTGATTACTTTGCTTGTATTTGTTTGTTGCTATACTTCTGCCCTCTGCTGGTGTGGTGGAATATTAATGCTGTACACATGCACCTACCTACAACCATCTGTGTCCACAGACAAATGTGGTACATACACAAGAGACCATTTGTGGACCATAATGGCACAGAAAAGTGAAATATAAACTATGCTTGACACACCAGCATTAATGTGGCTAGTTGGTTATGCCACTACACACAATTTTATTCAACAAATTGCAAGAATGCAATTAATCAGACAAAATCTGTTGTCAGTTATGGTTGAACTATCCACATCTTGGGGGTTAGGTGTGCAGGCCCACTAAAATGGCAGATAAAGATACAAGAACAGTGACATGCAAAAACATCACATGAGGGGCTGCAATAAACACACTTGGGGCCTATTTTCCACCAGTGCAAAGTGGTTTTGCTAGTTGCGTACCAGCGCATTTTTTTCATACTATGTGTGCACCTCTTCAAAATGGCAAATGACTTTGCGCCCACATTCTACTTGTAGGAGTGGTGTTTTGTAAATGAGGCATGGCTGGGCGCATTGTCAGCGCATTGCTATTTTAAGGCAGTGCAATGTCATTTCGCTTTTAATCAACAAAAACTATGTCTAAAGTCAGTGCATTGTTAAACATGATGCTCATTATTGACATTGGTATGCGCTCGAGATGCACTAATGGTTTTTCATTTCATTTTATTTTATTTATATATGTAATCATTCTGTTCAATAAAACCCCAAAAGAAAATCAATATACAGACGCTCCTCTACTTACGAATGAGATACGTTCCGAATGCCCATTCGTAAGTCTTTATTCAACATAATTTTAAGGGTATACGAAAGTACAAAGAACTAGGACGCTGGTAGTACAGTATGCACGCTATGCTGCTGCACGGGGGGAGTACTCTTCATTAGTATGTCTGAAAGTTCGTCAGTTGAAATTTCTTAAATAGAGGGGCGTCTATATTAAATTAGGAACAAACCGTATCATTTAAAAATCTTTTTCATTATCAAAATTAAGCATGTACTGTAATTGAAAGGACATTTTGATCGGTGAAAATGTGTTTCAGATGTTTAGATAAGTTAGATGGAACGTTACAATACAGCCTCAGAAGGTCATGGGATTCTCTGTGGCATGTTGTACATTGCGTAGCATTGCCATCCATGATGGATGTTCGTTAGACGTAAATAAAGACACATTAGAGGAGTTTAGAAGGCGTCTTGCTGAACTGCATGTGCCGATACCAACAACAGGGTGTATGCTGGCAGCAGCGCGGGCAAGGAGGGGTTACTGGCAGAAGAGCTGAATCGTCAAATTTAAAAACACCTTAAGAACTGTAGGTTGTGTTTTGTTTGAACAAAGCTTGCATTTTTATTTATATTTTGCGAACTGCAGACCCAAAATTAAAATAGAATAACATACAAGCATAATAAAGTCCCTGTTCCCAGTCTTTATAACATCGTTAAAGTAGAACCCTTGGTATTCTCCAAAGCAGCACTGTAAATATATTTCATGCATTTATGAGTTACTAAACCATTTTATGTGCCGTCTGTTGCTTTTGCAAAACTGACCAAATATTCCCATTTAATTTCTTATGCTGACCCTGTGACATTGAAACCGTGATGAGGAAAATTGCGATGCAGAAGGGTTGGATGTATTTTTATTACCCATTCAATTATTAACATTATTGATTAGTTGTCGTAGCTCTTGTAATATAGTTTATGCGGGTCTTTTAACTCACTCAGTGGCCTCATTATTCATTATATTTGCTGTTTAATGTTATTGCCTAGCATTAGTTCCAGCAGTTGGCTGAAGTGAAGTCACTCTGACTTTTACAAGACATAGCATTTTCTTATTTTCATTTGGTCAGAAAATGTAATTAAGCTAAAGCAATTCCAGTAATACTCCCTATCCCACATCCCAGCAAAACTGGAGTTTTACATGATTGTGTCAAACCCAGCTATTTCTTTAAACATATGACTCCAAAGATTTGGGATAAGGATCTATTGTCTAAAAAGTGTGGTGGTTGGTGCCATTTTGGTGCCGCTACTTTCCTGGCAGTGGACTAAACTTAACTGCAGTACACACATGTAGGATTGCAAAGGGATGGAATATTTCTGTGAACTTTTCAGAAATTTTCCATGGGAAGTTAAGATGGAAAATATTGAAATCCGTGGAACTCCATGTAAGCTGACGGATATGGCAAAAAAAAGCAAGCTGTATGAATAATGCAACATAGAATATGACTTATAAGCATTGCGTTTTGATGCAGATGCTTATTTTGGGGTGTTTTTACGCATACATAATTATTGACAAGCACTTGATTACACAATAATATCACTGTTAGTGCTATCAAGATTTTTTTCCCTGTCATAGGCTAACCTGCAGTTTTGAAAATTTTCATCTTATTCCCCTTAATTCCCATGTATTCCTGTAATATCACATATTTCTGCTAATTATCATGGAAAATTTTCCAGAATTTTGCAAGACTGGTACAGAGCTTATCAGATAACCTGAAGTAGGTGAGTATTACATTTATAAGTGCTTATTAAGGTAACATCACTGTCAAGATTTTGTGTCAACAGGAGTTTCCTGGTATTGAATTTCTGGCTTCACTTTGGTTTGAAAGGGCAGGTGAAAGGCTTTCTCATAAGTTTATGCAAGATGTGGTAATACAGTGAATGATGCTGCATGTATGTTGCTTGGTTTGGAAGTGTAGTTGTAAATAACAAGTAAATGTGAAAGCCTCAAACCCACTGTGAGCTCCCCGTCATGGGCTGCAAAACCAGCCTTCTGGCCTTGGGTTTGACAGGACGAGGCATCTGGGGGAAGCCCAGTACCAGTTGCTTTGACCCATATGTGAGGAGGCAACGGCTTGGGTCCCAGGTATGGCCATTGCTGCCCTGTAGCTTGTTTTGGCTTGGAGTATGGTTTGATTTGAAGTCCAGGAGCAGCTGAGTTTTGCAATTGGTTTTGAGAAACAGAAGTGGCACTATTAAGGGTGTCCTCACAGTAGCTGATCCATATCATACCCGAGCACATTTGACCTCCAAAGTCCACTTTGTTTGACTAGTATGATCGACAAGGTCGATGCATGGTATGCGTTTCTGTGAGAGTGGTTCGTTGGACTCGGACAAGGTATGTATTCATTGTGATCACTAACTGTGCCCTGGTACAGAACACAGACATGACGTCAATGACGTGCATGTATGTATATCAAGACATTTTGGGCATTTCTGTGATTTCCAACTCTGTGGGAATAGTTTGGGAAGGCCCTTTTCTATTCCAGCACGACTGTGCCTCAGTGCACAAATTAAGGTCCATAAAGCCATAATTGGGTGAGTTTGTTGTGGAAGAACTTGAATGGCCCGCACCGAGCTCTGACATGAACCCCTTAGAAACCTTTGGGATGAACTAGAATGGAAATAGAATCAGGCCTTCATGTCCAACATCAGTGCCTGACCTTACAAATGTTGTTCTGGATGAATGGGCAAAAATTCCCACAGACACACACTAAAGACTTTTGGGAAGTCTTCCCAGGAGAGTGGCAGCTATTATAGCTGTAAAGTGGGGACCAGCTCCATATTGGTGCCTATGGATTTAGAATAGAATGTCATAAGGGTTCCTGCTCCTGTAGGTGTCCCAATACCTTTGTCCATATGGTGTATCTCACACATTCTTTGACACCAATGGGTATTCCTGTTAGCCTCCTGTTAAGTTTACTTCCGCCACCTTTGCATGAACATTGCATGCAATCTCCAAGACAAACGGAATTATTTTCATCCTTGCTATTGGACTGAATGTGTGGTATTTTGTGAGAAATTGAAAAATGAGTGAAGAGAAGAAAAGCAAACAAGAACTGGTCACAAAAATACGTTTGTATTGTGCTGAATGGGAGTATTTTGTATTCCATAGGTACACGCACCTTGTCAGCACTGTTTTGTGTCTGCTGGTGCATCTCAAGGTAACATCAACAGCATATTTGACCCACTTCTGTTGGTAGATAAGTTCTATTTGGCTATATAGTTAATTTTCTGCTCCTAAATATTGCAATGCAATTTTTTTCTGGTGTCGTTCAGCTCTACTCAAAGCACACAATACCTTAACAAAAATTATTTGTTTACTATGTACTGTATTATGTAAAATGATGTGACAAAGCAACAGGGCTAACTTTCGTTTTAGCAGTGATTTATTTTTACATAAATTATTTTGCTTATTATGTTTCATTTAAGTCAAACTAATGACAAAGACAGGCTAGGCTACTTCAAGAAGTTAAATGGAACATACTGTATCTATGGCTAACCTCGCATTATTGAGTCCATCAAACCTGAATGTCTTTTAAGATGTATTTGCATTGTAGTTGTGCTTTGGTGATATTCAAGTTCTGCTTTGCAATAATGACAACTGCATTCTCATTCACTTTTAATGTGAAGTGCTTCCGCCTGCACTCTTTATTTAGACCTTCATCCTGCGTGTGGCGTCTTCCATCTGCCATGTACTGCCGAGTGATTGGGAAGGAAAACTTTAATCAGTGCTTTGTAATAATCAAGTAATCAAGTTTATTCACATAATTGTGACAGCTCCAGTTGATATATTGATAATTATCAATTATCATCATTGTTTCTTTACATGGAGGCTCCATTATTGCTTGAATTTCCTTCAGGATTCCCCTTAAATTCAAAGCATGAAAAAAGATGTCATATTGAATTGATTGTTGAGTTACTTGCTGGGTTTCCTTCTCTGATTGCCTCTGAGCTTGACATTTCTGATGGAGTTTCCACCTGTCCCTTATTTTTACAGGGTCATTCCATATTGGGGGGAAAAAAATGTTTTTTGTTTTCTTTTGAACCAATCCAGAACATGACGTGTCCCACATTTTGCGATTTGCCCCCTTCAATCAGCCCTCCAGCAGATGGAACAGCAAATTTGCTCTTGGTAAATTTTATTAGCATGGTCAATAAGTCCATATATTGTTTATATTGCCCAGCACTACCCTACTGTATGCCGTGGGGGTCATCCAAATCATATAACCCTACTAACTGATGAGCGTGTTCCCATACACATAAGGCTCTGGTGCCATTTTATCAGAGCATATCATTGCTGTCCAATGAAAAGCACATATATCCAAAAATTCATTCTTTTTAAGAGTGTGAAAACAAATTTTCTGAGAAACTACTGTACAAAATAAACCTAAAACATCCTTAGCACCACAAATAGAAACCTGTCTTTACACAGCTATCTGAACAATTTAATGTGTTAAACGGACTTGTGTGGATTGTCATCAGCGACCATGGAGTGATTTTTCTATTGTGCCTTTGAATGGTGCATGGTTACTTTGAGCCTTGTTTCTCTGGTCACTATATTCTGAGAACTCGTAAGTTATCGACAGCTAGTTTAAGTCTGTGGACATAAGCAGAGTCTTGTCTTATTTTATTTGGTTATCAATGTTTTAATTGTTAAAATTAACAATATGAAGTAATTCCTACAAACAACCATCATGAATACAAAAGCTTGAGGAATTACCTTACTGTGACAGTGGAATCTAGCACAAAATTTATTCTGGCTTTAGGTGACCGTTAACAGCTAAAGTAAATTAGTTAATGCTGTTCCAAATAAGTGGTGGAAGATATCTCTAAACTCTATCAGTAGACAAAGAAGAATTGGCCTTCTCAGACAAGTAGAAATTCACAGTCGTTAAAAAATGGACATGTGGTTTTCATGGGACAGAAGCGATATGTTGAGGATGTCCATTGAATCTCTGCCAAAATCCCTGGGCCACTGACAAGGGTAGGTGTGATGTTAGTCACATCTCTCTACATTAGGATTCAAATAGCCCCTCAACCTGGCTATGAGAGCTTCCTCCAGCAAATGCTGCCACTAAAATCTATAGTGTAACTGATGAATGTACAGTACACATTTTTAGTCTCAAGCCTGATTGTCTAGGCACAGTTAGCCATCCCGGTGAATGCAGCAGATATTATTTATCCAGTGTTGTACTATGTATATTCGGAAGGTGAGTAGGATATTGAAATAAACAGAAGTTTCATACTGCTGCTGTTGAATAGGTTTTTAAATCTGATTTCCTAGTGTTTGGGATTTTTCCTGATTTATTTCCCTGAACTGCCGAAATTTATATTAGTTTAGTACAAAGATTATTATCATTATTAAATGCTGAAACAAAAACAATAAAAAAATATATTGTTAATCTACATTAAAACAAATCTATAGGACAAGTGAAGCATGAAAACTAAAATGTAACGAACAAACTCCGAAACTGACTAAAATAAACATGAGTAGGAACGAAAATGTTTCTATTCTTACTTTCTGTTTTTGAGTTTAAAACCCTGCTTATAGGCAACTAGCTGCTAGACATCCTTTAAATAATTGGTGGTGAACGTAGCCTTTGATAAGCGTCTCACCTTGAGATATTTGTGTACCCGGTGTTGTGTTTTGTAAGATATAATAATGTAATGTAATTAATTCAATTCAAAATTATTAAAGCCATCTAGAAATTCACCTGCATTTCAGATGAAATAATTAGATGGTACCATTGGTGATACCATTGGAAAAGACTTGGGGCCAGATTTACTAACTGCTTGTACAAGTCCCAATCCTCTTTTATTACTAAAATAGTACTGTAGTAAATCCTGAAAGACATGCAATGAAAAGTTGGCGATGGAAAGGCATTGACACAATTAATTTTGTGACTGACCATTTTGCATACGCGTTAGTAGGAGTTCCCTTTCAATGCACCCAATTTGGGGGGAGGACAGACATGAACCACGCAATGTGATTTATTTGGGTTTGCGGTCGGCAATTTTACTGCAAATTGAGCTTTTTTTTTTAATGCTGGGACACACGGCCAAGTGTACTTGAGCATAAACCTTTGTCTAGTAATGGGCGATGTGACCAAAAATTTGTATTATGTTTATTTTAAAAGATTCTGGTGGTTTCATTTATATAATTTTTTTTTCACCCAAGCTCACCCTAACCACAGCAGCAAGCATTTACACCAATAAATTCTGCTTCCGAATATTTTTAAACTGACTTGTTTTTCTAGATTATTAATGTATATTCAGCTTGATGGCAACTAATATGCATTTTTTTTTTCCATTTTTTAAAGTTATGGTTAAACAGGGTTATACCAGATCATATTGCAACACAGATTAAATGTCAGAACTGTTGATTTGAAATATCTGCCCTCTGGTGCTCAGTCAATAGCAGTATCACTGCCCCTCATGTACCATCGTTAACGTTACACTTGCTCTGTCAGCAGACACCTACCGTTAGCTAGTAGTAACCTTAAACACAGTGAAAATGACCTCACCCACAACTATTTAGTACTAATGACAAAATAGCTTAAACCTGTTTTATGGTCACTCATTTGCCAAAAAATAGTAATTAATGCATAATGTTTGAGTTTTTAATGTGAAATGTGCCCGGATTCAAATGCAAACAATAATCATCCACCTTGCGGCAACATGAGTAAGTAAAAAGCATAGTACTGCTGTTCCAGTCAGAGAAGTATGTAATCATCTGTTTGTGAGAGAAAGCAGGGGGCAGTTCTAACTATTTAGGCTTTTATTTAGCTGTTAATAGTCTTTTTATATGTATTGTGCATCATTTTATAGATATTGAAAGCTTTATCACAGTCTTTCAAATGAACTAGTTTACATTCTTTTTTTAAACATCCCCTTTAGGAACTGTTGAAGGTCTCTTAAAAATATTTGGGAAAATAAAGGCAGTGTTTTACAACTGTAAAAGCAAACTGGTCCTTTCAACAAAATAAATATTGCAAATTACAATAACAACAATCGACATGTAAGCTGTTCTGCAGTGTTTTAAAATGAAACCAAACGAGTACAATTGATTCTTTGCCTCCATCAGCTACTCTGTGAGATGCTGTTGATGGGTGAGTGGCAAAGCCATGGCTAAGCAGGCGATCTACAGCAGGGCTGTCAAACTCCAGTCCTGGAGAGATGGAACCTGCACAGTTTTTGCTTTACCCTCAATTAACACACCTGATTCAACTTCTTGTGCTAATTACCACACAGCTCTTGGGCGGAATCATTAATGGTGATGAATCATTTGTGATGCTCCAGGGAAAGAACTAAGATACACTGGGCTCCGGCCCTCCTGGGCATTGATACGCCATCTATAGCCATCCCCTTAGAAGATATCAGTTTGTTTTTTGGATAAATGCCTTTATTAAAAAAATTAAATTGGCCTCTGCCAAGCATCATTGCAACATTACTTAGTATCACGTGATTACCATTACATATTACCTGAAGTTGTATACGTATGTAGCATGATAAACAGCGCTATTTGTATAGGTGTGTTCAGAAGGAAATAAAATGAAATGAATAACAATCAAACTTAGAGATCTGTGGTCAGTGTTGATACACCACAGTGCACAACAACGAAATGTGTCCTCTGCATTTAACTCATATGTGACATAGCAGGGGGCAGATAATTCAGCGCACAGGGAGCAGTGCTTGGGGGTGGTACCTTGCTCAGGGTACCAGTGGCGCCTTCCTGGTTGAGGATTCAAACCTGCATTCTTTCAATTATAAGTGTGCTTCCCTAACCCTTAATCCACCACTGCCCAAATGATGGCTTAATGTACTGTTAAGATATTGGCCTAAACTATGTATATTTTTTTTCTTTCTATCATGGTGTTTAGGAGCATTTTGAGTTTTTTTTTGAGCAAGTTTATCTCTTCCACGGCTTCTCATTCCACTGCTTCCCATTCTGATGCTGTGATTTGCATTATGCAGTATCATTTGTATGTTTTTTTTTGATTGGAAAATTATTAAAGATGGACACAAACTATTGTGGTCTTATGATGGTAAAATTACTTGAAAAGGATGTCATTACATTTGTTTAAACATTCTTAACGTTCAGGGAAGGGGTATTCAATAAATGTTTGTACGGTTATGGATATTTGTGACATGAATTTCATATAGGTATGTAATAGTGTTTCCTGAAAGTCCCATGTACACAGGAGTTAAGACGTTAAGTCATATAGTTAACACGACAAATGTGTATAGCCATTTTACAAGACACCACCCAGATGTGCTGGTGCCATCCCTTCTGTCAAAGCATGCATGTGGGTCTTCTCCATGCAAAACAATTACAAACTCCGCTTTACTTTATGTTTTGACATGTATCTTTAACTTTGTGACGGTCCGGGAGAGCGTGCAGGGCGGACATAGAGACAACCAGGCAAGCGGATGAAACAAACCGGGGGTTTATTGCACTCACGGACATAGACATGTTTATGCCGCGTCTGCCGGAACAGACGCTGGCGCAGACTTAAATACAGACAAGACAAATCACGGGACCGGCGTGTGGCGGCGCCACACGGGTGGAAACAATGGGTAATCACAAGAGGTAACGAGGGGGGCGTGGCACACAAGGGGCTGGAACGGCACGGACGACGCTGTACGTCACAAACTTAGTCCTTCTGAGACATGAATTTTAGGCGTGCCTGTTTTTGTTTTCATCTGTTTTTTTTCTTAATCCTTTTTGTGTTTTGAAAAAGACAGGTTTTTTTTTTGTTTTAAGGATCTGTAACCCAATGTTCCTCAAAGAAATAGATTTGGCCTTTTCTTAAGTGTTTTATACAGTTTCTTTTCAGTGATTGCTGTTTTAAATTTGTGATCAATTTAGAGCTTTCTAAACATCTCTCTGTGGAATTCTGCTATATTGTATTTCAGATGTTATTGCTGTTGAATTCATATTGAATGAAATCAGATTGAATTGAATTGTTATTTGCTGATTCAGAAGCAAATCGATTCAGGGTATCTGTGCCAATACCCAGCCCTAATACTTGGCTTGACAGGAATTGTTTGATTAGATTTATATTGACAGCAACATTTTATGATTTTTTTAAAGCTGTATATAGACATGTTTGCTTAACTGGCATGATTTTAATAATTATTACCATGATTAATTGATAATACTAGGTATTTACCAATATGCATTTAATTACAGGCCTAATCATAATACACAATTCAAATTATCAGGCACAGACTGGAGCAGTAGCTATAAGTACTATAATGCTGAACAGTTATATATGGAATACTGTTGGTAAGAAACGTTCTTACAGTTAATAAGGGTCAACTCTTAATACACTCTACAGTTATACATAGCACTTCTAGCAGCGAACAATGATATTATTGGCAGAGACCAATTGAAGTGTTGCAGCTGTTGTTTCAGCTATACGGTATGACGGTTTATGAAAAATTCATACCATACGGGAGCTTAAAACCGGTATATCGGCCAAAATTATCTACGCTTATGTTCTTCTGATTGCAACAAGCTGTGTCTGTGTTGTTAGTAGATCACCAGCATCCTCACCAGATCTGCTTGTTTGCAACCCTACAATAATTTGTGCTGCCCTTGGTAGATTGAGGTGGTCATTATTTAAATGAACTGAGTCTGTGTTTATAAATTTGTGTATTTTTAGTAGATCACTGGCAGAACTGGCCACTCTCACTGGCACTTTTGTTTATTGTACTTGCATGCCAGTTTACCCTGTTTAGTAAATATGGCCCTTAGAGATGCACAATATATATCAATTAAAATATCAGTATCAGCCGATATCCATTAAAAATCAGATTATCAGCATATGTCTGATGTGTTACTCTTGGCTAATATCTTAACTTTATGAATATTCAAAGTTTGCACTACCAGAGCTAAAAGCATAACTATAGTAATGGAGATGATTGCATTGGATGACCAGGCATTTTCCGAAATGGAGCATGATTATATCAGATTATTCACCACTTAAATGTCACAAGTACCGGTTTGTGACATGCTTTTATTTTACTATCAAACCTGGCGGGCAGATCGATCTTTTGTTTTCCATAGAATAAAAAAAAAAACACGATGTAAAGTCATTTCGTAAGCTCACCTAGTTTCATCACCAGCATTCATAACAGTTAATATACACACATCTATAATGGGCAAACCACAATTTCTAATATTTATATTTATAAGCGCACCCCCTGCAAAGATCCCCCTTGATATATATATTTTTTAACTCTGCCACTAGGAATGACAAGCAGGTTGTGTAAATCGATGGCCTTTATACTGCTGGCTGCTGCTAAAATTAACAGTCTGTTCCTTGAACAGACGGACACTGCAACAACATGACTGAGCGAAGTGTTAGCATAACCGTAAAAATGTATTTCTGTAGGGCAGGGGTACTGAATTGGCATACAGAGCATACTATGTAATCATTGACTGTAGAATGAGTGCACTTTTTCTTCTTGGCAAGAGACTTTGTGTGTAATTTTGCATTAGTTTATCCAATTTTACTGAAATTAAATGCCTCATCTTAATATACCTTATTTATAGTAGTTTGTTAATCTGAATATTTAACTTGTTTTTCTGGACACTTCAATCCTGTCAGGGATGTGCCATGGGCTACGACGTCACCAGGTTCCAGGGTGAGGTGGATGAGGACCTGCTTTGCCCCATCTGTAGCGGGGTCCTAGAAGAGCCAGTGCAGGTCAGCCTGACTTTACCTTGTCCTTTTCACCTGGGATGAATCCTCCCTCGTTGTAGCCCTGGTGTTTTATTGCGCATGTTCAACTGCGTGCATATTTTGCTCTAAAGTAAGTTTCAATCCATCAAATGAACAGGAGTTTATGCAGTCTCTGAATGACATAAAATATAAAATCAGGCATCATTACTATTTATTTGTGAATTTGCATATTGCACGTGCAAATTTGGATGCCACATATGCCATTTCTTGTGACATCCAGATGTTTTGAATATCCAGCCAAGGATCTGTCTATTTTTTTTTTTTTTTTTTTTTTACATTAATGTTAACATATTGGTATTAGGGCTACCACTTATGACAATTTTTTTATAGATTAATCTGTTGACTGTTTTATCGATTGATCGATTAATCGAATGCGGTGCCCAAACGTTGATAATCAGTATAAATTTGCAGTATCCTCATGCTTAATAAATTCCATTAGTGTAGCATGCCACAAGCAATACGAGTGATAAACACTGAAGTCGTGATGAAGGAAGGGATGGGTCAGCAGCCATGATTTAAAAGAGTAGATACTGTGGTTAATCAAGGTAAAAAGACTAAAAAAAACATTGCTGGTTTAGCAGTACTTTTTGCAGATTAAAGTCCAACACTTTTTTTTTTTTAAAAAAATATGGTTTTCATTTTTATTTAATTAAATTATTTTCTTTTATTTAGTGTTCGTTTTCATTTCAGTTTTAGGTGGCGATAACATTTGTCCCAACAAGTCCAGCATGCACCGGTGCACAGACTGGCACAATCAATCAATGTAGAATAAGCCCAGATTTTATCGTAAACATTTTCACGAATGTAGCAGCTTTCTGGCTTTAATAATAAGTGTATTTAGCAGCTACAAGGACGAAAGATATTAAAAAGCTCTCTGTTCTAATGCTTACTTAATAAACATGAATAGACAACACTTTATTGTGGTTTTGCCTCCTCTGGCGGTCCATCATCCAGAACAGTGCCTGTGTGCTTCCTCTTCAGGTGCTCATGCATAGCGCTCGTACCTCTATGGTATGCCATCGCACTTTGCACAGTGCAAAACTACCCTCGTTTGATAATTTGAACTACTCTCATTATTATTTTGTGATTTTTAAACGAAAGCATTTTAGAAATAAAGGTAATTTTGTTAAAATAATTTTTAAAAAGATTTATATATATCTTTTTAAAAATAATATATGTAATTATATATAATATAAAAATAATATAGGGTTGGATTGTCAGCCATGGTAGGGGACAAGGGATTTTGTCGGCTCATTCATCACTTAAAATCTTGCTACAGTCTTCCAAATCGGTGCTAATTTGCTGATGTCTCATCGCCAGGATTACGTGATGTGGTTGCTACACATATTTATGAGATCTTCAAAAGTAACATCACCGGCATCAGGTTCAGTATAGATTTGTGGAGCTCAAAGGTTATCCAGGTTATCTGTATTGGTAATATTAGTGAAAAATGTATCATATCTGTGCTCCATATAATGTCTTTGAATGTGCTGCATGTTCTTTTTTTTCCTTCAGCTGGGGCAATATTTCTTGTGGTGCTAGCTGTCACATCATTTAACAGATTTGTACATTACTGTCCTGCCAATGTGTTTCTTTCTTTAAATTCGATTCTTCTGTAAGTGTAACTGAGTGTTCACTGCAATGTGTTCTTTGGCTGAAGTAGTTCTCCAAAGCTTAAGGTGTGCTAAGGTTTTCTTTTGCACATTTTACACTTCTGTGGTCGGGTCATAGAAAAAAGCTTTCTTCTGATTCCTCTGACAGACCAGTATTTTCTAAGTTACACTGTACTGAGAACCTATAAACTAACGACACAAAATTTTTTGGCAGCTCTGTCAAATATTTATTGGTTCTCCTAATCACTTTAGATGTCCTCAACACTTCAAATGCTGACATTTCTTCAGCTATTTTAGTATATTCCTGTTTTATACAAGTGAATTATTTGATCTTGGAGTCTTCATCTGATTGTTTAATTGGTTGAAACTTATTTTAGTGGTGCATTGATGTGGAAATTTTGACTGTGGTACTGTTATAGGATTATAGTAAGTCTTAGTAGTAGTAAATAGTAAATTTCTTTATAGTGGTATTGTTGCAAAGTGGAAATGTTTAAGAACAACAGAAACTCAGCTGCAAAGTGGTAGACTGTGTACTTGTGCTTGCAGTGAGCTTTGCTGACTGGTGGTAGGGGAGGAGCAGATGGACCATCTTGCAAGCTTGATCTTGCCCATGGGCCAGTACTGTGAGACCTCTACTAAGTAATGAGTGAGTCCTCTACTACAGAAAATGGTTGATCATCCAATGAAATAATTCCTTTATTTTAATAGGTATATTGTTCATGGGGACTGACAATGATGAAACCATGAGTTTGTTTCTTCATGTCGTTTTTCAGTCTCTGATACTTGGTTGGTTGTATTTTACTTGCAATTTCCAATCTATAAAGACGGTTAAGAATTGCACACGAGATTAAGTCAGGCGGGGTGGCGTTATGGGGGTGGGTGGGGTGCCCATAATATGTAACTTTCATGTTGATTTGTGCGTCTGGCTTCCAACCACAAGGGTGACTGCAGTCTTCAGTGCTGTTCAAGGGTTTTGTACAGCGAGTGAGACTGAGCAAGTACAGGAAGCCGC
Source organism: Cyphomyrus plagiostoma (assembly GCA_019775915.2). NCBI lineage: Eukaryota > Metazoa > Chordata > Actinopteri > Osteoglossiformes > Mormyridae > Cyphomyrus > Cyphomyrus plagiostoma. The sequence goes on from JABFEA020000110.1 coordinate 28,532,305, forward strand.
ATGCAGTGTTACCATCGACTTCCTTTTTGTTTAATTTCTACAGACTTTTGTGAGTCTGTCAAGAGTCACGCACAGATGCCTGAATTCACAGAAAATGGCAAATGTCAGCCATTGCTGTAGACAAGAAAAGGGGGTAGTTTCATGAAGGCTCAAAGGCAGAAGAGCTTAGGTTTCGGATGGTTAAAAAATGGAGGAAGTAGGAAAATGGCTCTGAATATTCAATTCCACTGTTGCTTTTACCCTCCTCCCCCTCAGTCCATCTGCCCTTGCATTTCATTGCTGGAGGGGTTACATTCCTTCAGGGGTCCTAATGAACCACCACCCCAGCAAATAAAGGTGCTGAGTAAAGCGTAAGGCTTTGTTATGGCCTTAGCCCTCTTGTTAATGTGATTAAGCACTTGCATCACTGCTATTTTCAGCCAACTGCCAGCAGGTTTAGCTAAAGCATGCCTCACAGGCTCTCTTCATTTGTTGATTGGTGAAATTAGATCATGCTTACATAAATGTTAGATTGGGAGGGTGCTTTTCTTTCTTCATCATCATCGTTGTCGTCGTCATTTTATGTGTCAGGAAATGACAGAAATCAGAGGGCAAACAAACCAGAACATGACTGTAGCATAAACAGTGCTAAGAAACTACAGTTAAAGAAATAACGTCGGCTGAAGTGCCTGAGCTTTATGCGGTTCTATTTTATTAAGTACAGCAGTGGTGTATTCAAGGGTTATTTATAAAAGACCGAACATGGGTCTGAAACTCGCGTCCCGGTGGGTGTGTTTTCTAGGGAACGAAGTCTGGCAGTACTATTAAGGAGCTGCATTAATAGTACAGATAACTGGACCAGTTAAGCCAGAGGGACGGTTTAGAATGAAAACAAGGCCTGCAAGGAATTGAGTCTGGGGCTGCAGGTATACAGAGGAAGTTGCTGGTTGGGAGGGGACTTTTTGTAACGCTTCATAAGGTGCTTTTGTTTGGAGGAGTTGCACTCTTGCATGCTTTAAGGCAGAGCCTGCTGCTCCCTTACACCTCTTACTCCTGCAGGCTCCTCACTGCGAGCATGCCTTCTGCAACGCCTGCATCACCCAGTGGTTCACGCAGCAGCAGATCTGTCCTGTGGACCGCACCGTCGTCACACTGGCCCACCTGCGGCCCGTACCCCGCATCATGCGCAACATGCTGTCCAAGCTGCAGATCACCTGCGACAACGCCGGCTTCGGGTGCAAGGCCGTGCTACGGCTCGACCAGCTGCAGTCACACCTTAAGGATTGCGAGCACAACCCCAAGAGGCCCGTCACCTGCGAGGAGGGCTGTGGGTGAGTTTTCTGGAGGGCTCATGGTTCATGGTATATTTCCCGGGGACCTTAAACCCGGTTAGACCATATATGAAAGCATAACGAACATCCTTAGCCGTCTCTGTGAGCTTTCACTTCCACCCGTTTATCGACCTGCGCAGGCTGGAGATGCCGAAAGACGAGCTGCCCAACCACAACTGCATCAAGCACCTGCTCTGCATGGTGCAGCAGCAGCAGTCTAAGATCGCAGAGTTGGAGAAGACCGCCGCTGAGCACAAGCACCAGCTGGCAGAGCAGGTCAGCGACAGATGTGGCTTGAGGGGGTATGGTGGCCACACGTGGGCTTGTCGTGGTCAGGTCACTCCCCGTCCCTCGTCCTTTTCATGTATGTCTGTCATACTTTTCTTTGGGGCAGAAACGGGACATCCAGTTGCTGAAGGCCTACATGAGGGCTATACGCAATGCCAACCCCAATCTGCAGAACCTGGAGGAGACTATAGAGTACAACGAGATCCTGGAGTGAGTAACTTCACATCACAGTATATATTAGCGGGTGTTTTTATTCCCCAATCTGTGTGTGTGCGTCCTGGATCTCCAGCCCTGCTCACGCTGTACCCTGTTCTTCTCCAATCCAAGGTGGGTGAACTCCCTGCAACCGGCCCGGGTGACGCGTTGGGGTGGCATGATCTCCACGCCAGACGCCGTGCTGCAGGCGGTGATCAAGCGCTCCCTGATCGACAGCGGCTGCCCGCTGTCCATCGTCAACGACCTGATTGAGAACGCCCACGAGCGCAGCTGGCCGCAGGGCCTGGCCACGCTGGAGACGCGGCAGATGAACCGGCGCTACTACGAGAACTATGTGGCGAAGCGCATCCCGGGCAAGCAGGCGGTGGTGGTGATGGCCTGCGAGAACCAGCACATGGGCGAGGACATGATCCTGGAGCCGGGCCTGGTCATGATCTTCGCCCATGGGGTGGAGGAGATCCTATAGGGCAGAGAGGAGGAAGGTTGGGGAGAGGCAGGTCAAGAACACGACGCTCCTCTCCCTCCTCTCCCCCATCAGACATCAACAGTCTCCCAGGTTCTGCTTTCTGTGGAGGTCAGCCGAATGAAGGATGAGGGTGGCGACTGGACAGCACTGATGGAAGAGCAGCATTCCCCCCTCAGCCAGTAAACGTTCACAAAACTGGACTGAATATACAGCAATGTCTCTAGCGTTTGTCTATGCACATGCAGTTTTAGTAAATGTGAACCAGAGTACTATGACTGACAGTGAAACCTACACTAAAGCTTGATCTGCTCTCTGTACCTCTCTAGAGCTGTCTCCAGCTACTGTCTACTCAGGCTTGCAGTACTTATTTTAATGACCTACTTCCAGTTACATGGACAGGCTACAATAAAACATTACAATAAACGATAAGGGACTAAATGCATAGTACTGCTGTATCTACACTCGATGTTCAATATAATCTAATCAGTCTCTTATTCTGGCGTTGTTGTTTCTGAACACTAATGCAGCAGGACCTCTGGATGCTTTAAGCTGAAGGCTCAGGAGCTCTGTGTTCTCGGCTCGGCTCCACCGTAACGCAGAAACAGGCTGTTCATGGCTGGCAAACTGCAGGGCCTGCAATGCAGCAGAATGACAAGGGGAAGAGGCAGTGAAAATGAGGAAATCACACCACAGTGTGACCTCTCTCTCCCCAGCCCATTTTTTATTGACCCGGCCTGTGGTGAGGTCTGTGTTGAACCAATTTCTCAAGAGACCACTGGGATTTTACCCACCTAGATCTGCCAGGAGGAATTTTATAGTAGTAATTCTGATCTCTTTTATCTTTCCTTGTTTTTGCCACAAATCACAGACTCTGCCCCCATGTGTTGTCCAATATCCTACTTCATAGTATAGAAAAGCAGCAGATGGGTAGTATGAAAAGGGCTGGGGTCCATCCCCTCCAAGAGTGACTGTAGGGTGAAGAAGATTGCATTGTCACCTATAGCCATTTTGGAATCTTCGTGTTGGAAATATGAAGCCTTTCAAAGAGAAGATGTGATTCTTGTTTTTTTTTTTTTTCTCTTATTCTCGCCAAAGCTGTTGTGAAGGGTTTGGGAGAATGGTCACTGCATCTCTGTCTGCCACAGTTTGTCTCTCTGAGCCAACATGAAGTCTCTCAACATGTGATGCAAGCCAAGTGGAAAATGAGCCAAACCTAACATGCCTTTTACTCTGAGATGAAGCACTTTCCCCATTGTAATCCATGGTTTAAATGGGGAAACTTGACGTGAACTGAATTGTTAGTATGAAGTCTCTGGGAATCTGGAACCAGTGGTCCCACCCCCCACCACAATCAGTGGAGTGTAGGTGGTCTTTGTATCGTTCATTAAAATGTTATGGCCATTTGCCATGCTATATTTTTCCATGAACACTTATCAAGGTTGATTTTTGTGTATGAAGTTGTTTTGTGTGCAGTTGATTCATCTTGCAGTAAACAAATGTGTGTTTGTGTTTTTTTTCTTGGATTTTTCCTTGTAGTTAAGAAGAAATGGGTCAGGTTGCAACTGTTTGTGTTCTTTTGTACATCTTAGCTCTCATTGCTATTCTCTATTTTGTTTAAGCCTTCAGTCAGTGTAGATGTATTCTTAAAGTTTAGTACAAAAACATCCAACAGAATTTCTGCCTCTAAACTAGACAGAGAATAAGTCTTAAAACATTGTTTTACATTCAGTAAGGCCATGCTGCAGTCAATATAGATGTTCTAGAGTAGTGGTTCTCAACCTTTTTTGACCAAATTTTTTCCATGCCACCTCAGTCATGGTCCTAAATCCAGTATAAGTTTAAATGAAAGCTATGATCAAGCATGCAATGCACTCTACAATTTATGCCAATCAATGCCTATCGCACAGATCTGATTGGATGTGCCAGTGAATTTTAAATTAAGCATCTGTGGTTTGGTTTCTTGGATTGGCTGAGTTTTGTGGTAAGCGTTTTCAGATCAATTAATATGGGTTAATTCTAGGATTGGGGCTGGAAAATCTGATCGTGGGTCAGCATAGGAGCTTGCTGGTTTTAAAATACAGTGGTAACCTCGGTATACGTCCGCTTTGGAACAAGTCCAACTTGGTAGACGTCCTGTTTGGATACAAAAAATTTTGTTTGGTATGCGACCTTTGTTTGGAATATGACTCACGTGCTAGAACTTGAATGGGTCAAAATGAGTCACGACACCTTGCGCTGCCCTTGTTTACCTCTAGAGACAAAGCCAGAACTGCCCAGCAGCATCAGTGCGCCAGTTGCTACCATTCAGTGAACAACCCGCGTTATAACTCGTCATTTATTTAATCTAATTGCTTTTGTATTTATGTATTTTAGTATAAAGCAGTGTTTAAATTATTTTATAAAACCCCATTACAGTGTAATATGTGAATAAGAATAGGATTTTTTTTTCATGGGAATGGATTAATAGTTTTCCCTTTATTTCTTATGGGACGTATACTGAGGTACCACTGTATTTACATTGCCAACTCTGCCTGGCCACCCTCTCAGAACTTGCGCGGGATGAGAATCTCTGTTATACAGCAGGGCTCCCCAACTATTTTTGCCAAATTACATCAGCAACACTAAGCCAATTCTACAATGTGCAAAAAAATTTGCTGACTAGGCTAGGGGGACGATCACATAGTCTAGATTTGGTTCAATTTCATGTCAAGTATGATGAATAACAGGTCTTGACACGGATGAAGCTTTGTCATATGGTACTGTGGGAGCATCCTGTTTCTCAGTCTTATCTCGATTTGGACTGCCACAGGGGCTGTGGTGGTTGATCGTATTTTTTTTTTGTCCGTGGAAACATTAATCGATTAGTAATGTAAGTAAGATACTGACGGTTGTACAACCTCCGAGACTTTAAAACATTTAGGACGTGCTCTCTGATTATGCATTCAGTGAAGTGCTTTTTATTTCCTGATGTTTGCCAGAATTTGGAGTTCTGCCATTGGATATAATCTTCCGATGGATTTAGATATTGGCTCGGAAATGAAAGAAACTGACTGTCATGAGACTGACGGATCATGTCCGTGCATTTGATTTGCCTTTGTGATAGGTTAGGGATAAACTCAGAGCAGCCCGTTCTGGTTTTTCTGTCATGGTAGTTGCGTTTGGCAAGGATGCTTTGGCAGTGACTGAGTTACAGCCTTGTGGGTGATGTTCTTTTTTATATATATATACATACATGTGTGTGTCTATATATATATATATATATATATATATATATATATAATGTTAAAAAAAAACATTGTTAGTGCTGGTGGGCAAACAGAGAACAATTTTTTTGTAAAA
>JABFEA020000110.1:28538023-28560938 GCA_019775915.2 Cyphomyrus plagiostoma
GTTTATTTGTCTGTGAGTGTTACAGAGTTTTGGGTGTGTTTATTTTTTTTATATATATATATATATTTGTGTGTCTATATATATATATATATATATATATATATATATATAATGTTCACCATAATCATTGTTCTTGCTGGTGGGCAAACCGAGAACAATTTTTTTGTATTCAAAAGCACTTACATACCCATTGTAGAGAGAGTGTGTGTGTGTGTGTTTGCTTGCCTTTATTGTGTTTCCACGGTTTCAGGTTCCATGCAGTTTCTAACCATACTTCATCATTTTTACCTATAAATTAGTCCTTTCGAATGCCTTTCACATGAAAGCAATAAATATAATATATTGTTAGTGTATGTTTGTGGGTTAGTTAATGGGCATTTTATGGTTGTGTGCATTGAATTTTTCATGTTTGAACTGATCAGTTGGCTGTTATGTTGGTTTTTGAAATTAATATATATTACTGTGTGAAGCTTTGTGCGACCTTGAGTGGGGGGGAGTGTAGTTTTTGTCATAAAGGAGCCCTTTTCACTGAAATTTGACTTCAGATTTAGGGCTCGTATTTACACTGATGTAAGTGTGTAGGTGAGCTGTCGTTACGTGTGAGGCATCAGAATGCCAATGGAGATGGTGCCGCACACTGGGTTGAACGTAAGAGAAGTTCAGGTAAATATTATTTGGACCACATTTGTCTACATTTTTTTGTAAATTCCTACATGTAAATCAAAGAATTATGTTGAAATATATCCTGACATTATGGCTAAAAATGTGTTCCTTTTGTTTTTCTCGTTGGCAAGGGAATTGTTTACATGAAGCCTGATTCCGTGTCAGAGTTAATTCCCTAATACAGTTTTAGGAACTTTATGGGATGCAGTTGGGATCAGAACTTTTGGCAGAGAAATAGCTCACAGATCTGTTAATACTGTACTGATATTACATGAAGGTGAAATCGACTACAGATTTGGTTTACCATTACAGATGTTCACTCATACTACAAACCACTGTTGGTTTTCTTTTCTTTCTTTTTTTTTTTTTAATTTTCTAATCTTTTATTTTTCTTCAGTATGGCTGTCTGTGTGTGTTTCTCTCCTTATCCTGCCCCCCACACACAGATTTAATCCCTGGTTTGCCCTTTCTGCCAGCCCATGCTGTTTCACAAAGGACTTCCATTTTTATCCAGGCTTTTGTTGTCGGTGAAACGGAATGCACCTTTCTACACCAGCTCACCATTGCTTTATGTCCCCCTGTAAGTTCTGTCACTTGTATGGAAGTGGTACTTTGGTCATTTGAAAACTGCAGTCACTTTGCTTTATGTGTACATACCGGCAGTATGGCTGACATAAAGGCCTTTCTCTGCATTTTCAAAATGTTAATTAAATGAGCACTTAAGTATTTACCAAATTGTAAGTTTATTACAAAGCAGATAACACCTCAAATAAAGTGTTTTATACCTAAAATTTGAAAGATCTTGTATTAATATATATTTAGATGTTTATGCAAACTAAAATGCATGTTTACACGGACTTGACTGATACAGACAGAAATCTACATCAGTGCATGAAAGCAAGAATATAGGCTCAGTCTGAATCCTTCATATATCAAACGTTCTGTAGTTCTGGTGTTGCAGAAGTTCATATGGTTTATTTTTGTTAATATCAAGGGCGTAGATTTGCGTATGAACGATACGACCATGACACACAACACTCAACAAAATCTCACCTAGGCTACCAAAACAGCCAGGGCCAACCCTGTGTTTAAAAATCACACTCAGTGTATTTTTCGTTAGTACACACGTTTATCTGTACGTTGATTTGCATTTTCCGTTTACGACACGGTTTCCATTTACTTGACCTTTCTTTTGCTATTAATTTTTAAAAGCATATATGGACATTCATTTCCCTGTTTTTAGGACAGTGAAAACCGCGTTATATGATTTACGATATAAGATGAAATAACTTTATTGGCAGAACAAAGTAACTTGAAAATCATATGATGTTATTCCGATCTTCAATAACGAACACCTTGGGAGATTTCTTATTGTGTAACGTGAACCACATACAGGGTGAAAAGAATACATATAAGGCAGTGAAAGTTTACGCCCTTAACTCCTTAAGGTAGAGCCAGGTTTGCAGACTGAGTGGAATATGCGACAGATGGACGCCTGCATCGAAATTAAAAGATGCATATTTTTGGCTACAAAAATCTACCGTGTACATAATTCATCGTGCTAGCATCCATATCCTAACCAATTATTAACTGAAATCCAAATGCAAGTCTTACTCCTGGAAAATAGGTTACCCCCTCAAACTTAGATATTATGATGTATTTTATTTTTTTCTTGCCATCACGGACTTCTGCGTCTAATGCTGCAGCTCCGAGCAATTAGCCTACTTTTTAATCGCGTTATCACGTCAAATAGATCATATTACGGAACTGGTTCAGCTATTGCCCTGTTTTTTCCCTTGACTGATAAAAAAGGAAGAATAGTCTGACCGAATAGGGGATTGTCTGGTCAATATCAATTTGGGAGGAATTGAGCTTCGCCTCATACAGGAATTTGATTACAAGATGAAGGGTATTTAATCGCTCCAGTTATTTCAAATTAAACCACCAGAATAGACAAATGCAACTTCAGTTTCTTAAATTAGTTGGACTCCTTCGAATGGCATGAAAAGGACCATATACAACCAATTCTTTCTTACGGTAGTTGTTTAGACTACATTAGAAACAACAAAACCTAGAAAGTGTATTAAAAGTGATCATTCCTCTCCACGACTTTTAATTACTTAGTCGATTTTTTATCAAGTGATTTACCACCACTTCATTAAGTTCATACAATTTTTCCTGGAAAAATTCGTGGTAGGTACCTACCTATCGTACAACAGCAGTGACCCACCGTGGAACTTCGCCTGGCAAACTCGCGTACAGTCGGATTATAAATCCGTGTTCTTATCCAAAGTAACTGAATTGGACAAAATTTGACTGCACATCGAGTGGGTTAAATTGGCTGCATGATCATTACCACTGCATGGTTTATAAATGCACAACACAAAAGGACAAAATTCGCTTGTAATACACGGAAATCACCCCGCTTTTCACGCACTGACGGGGCAAATGACACACTGACGGCGACATTCCGGAAAGGTCCCCGTGTTTTTCGTCTGCTGTGAGACTGCCCGCGCTCCTTATCTGGGGGGGGGGGACTGGCTGGCTGCACTCAGATGCGCGCAGAGCTCGAGGCGGCGCTTCGCGGGCAGGGCTGGGCTCCTCGTCTCCGCTGGGCGTGTGCGACTGTCACTTTTTCTCTTCAGTTTCTTTCGGCTTTAGTCCGACTGCAGCTTCTCACTTCAGCTGGCTGCACCGCACGGCTGGGTATCAACGACACTTTTCTTTGCGCTGCTCTTTCCTCTATCGTTGTACCTCACATGTAAAAAAATAATCGACGCTCAACGGCGGCATCAGTATCAAGAGACTGCAGACGCACAGCAGGAAATCAAAGGTAAATGAACTGTTAACGTTCCTGTCGCGCTCGGTTTGTTTCACTGCTTTGGGTTCGGAGCCTTAAAATGAATTTCTTTCCTGTTTCGCGGCCCTGGTGGCAAGTTTTAGTACAGTGACAGTAGTGTGTTTGGGAGATGGGCACCGTCTGACCCTGCAAGTATCCGCTCTCTGTCTATGTTGTCCTCTTCTCTCAGCAGAGACTTGTTAGAAATTTCATTGAATTTTTAACTGGCACCAAGTTCTAAGGTGAGTATCATTTAACTCGAGTTACCCACCTTAATCCACCGCGATTTACTAAAAGGCTTATTTTTACTAAAAAAATGTTCTGAGTATTTAAATGTATACTATTCTCAAGAAAACTGAGGGGGAAGTCTCTTAAAAATGATCAGAAAATAGGTTGAATTTATAATTCATTAGCAGGGAACAGCGGGAACGGATGAGTACTTGCAGCCCGCAATATTTCATTTGGTTTCATTCCCCCCGCGCCTAAATACATAGACCTTTGTATTTAAATGACTGTGTCCTCCCACTTTCGTACTCTTTACTACACCGCTATACGTTAGGAATGACAGAGCATCGCACAGTAAACTCCGCGTAAGAACCTCCATGTGGTCATTTACCATCCGTAGCTTGTTGATCGCAGTTAGTTGTGAGTTATCTGCTGTCTTTAGTAGTTTGGGTTCTGTACTTTATTGGTAAAGGGTCCAATTGCACATTTAGACAGGTACTCATACCCCGTCAAAAGAGATAATTATTAAGCTGTTAATCTTTTGTTTTTCTGCGAACATTTACGTCCACTGTACATTAACACAGCTGAAGTGTTATATCCATAGATCGACATTAAGGTCTTCCATGTATAACACATTTTCAATTGCAAGGAAATACTCATTCTGATGTCAATAACTTGGAGAGAAGTTTTTCAGTTAAAAACAGACGATAACATGAGAAATCCTGGACGGATTTTATTTACTTACGGGGGCGGAATGGTACTGCAGTGGTTAGCACTGTTACCTCACAACTCTGGGGCATGGGTTCGAGTCTCCGCCTGGCTTTATGTGTGGAGTTTGCATGTTCTCCTCCGGGCGCTCCGGTTTCCCCCCACAGTCCAAAGACATGCTGAGGCTAATTGGAGTTGCTTATTTGCCTATAGGTGCGAGCGTGCGCCTATTGCTTCCGGGATTGACTCCGGACCCCCTGCGAGTAGGATAAGCGGGTTGGAAGAGGGATGGGTTATTTACTTTACTTACATAATTACAATTACATAATTGTATCCTGACTTGCATTTCCCCTCAAAGAACAATGAAGTGAGTTTTTAACTAAAGCCCACAGTGGTGCAGGCGGCGCCTTTCGGGTGGCTGCGTTCGGTATGACTTGACTGGCGTATGGCGGGATACTCATTACGGCTGTTAGCTGGCAGTATGTTGAGGCGTAAAATCCTGCTGCTTTACTCTGGGTTCGTGTAGCCTTATCTTTTATCATTTTTATCTTTTCATAGTTTTGCATTTGTGTGTCCTTGTAATTTAATCGAAGTGAACTTAAAAGTATAATAAATAGCCGTCATTATTGGCCGGAAGATAAAAAGTTCATTATTCAATCTTATTTTGGGTTTCCATCAATTCGTTCTTTTTGGATGTGTGTAAAAATAAACCTTCTCTCCGTGTGTCGTCGAGGCTGCCACCGGTCTTATTGGAATAAACAGATTGATATATAAGTCCAGTAGATGTGTATTTTTCTTAAACCTTAGAAGCAACCTTCTCCGAATCTAACATAGACCAGAAAGACTGTCAGAGCATGATTTAATGTCGAGTAGATGAGCTTCTGAAAACACTAAATACTATTCTAGGTTACACACAACATGATTATGCAGTTGGAGTTAATATGACAGATGTGTTTCTTCTCTATCATTAATACACCCAGCATTATGTGTTTGGTGTCTGACATTGCCCTGTAGCAGGGAGGACATTGCCGCCCTGTGACCAAGGGCGTAGGTTTGTTTTAAACATTGGTAGAAACCAAATCATCCCTGAACCCCCTAAACCCTATACAAACAGGATATACCCAAAATATCGGTAGGGAGACATCCCTATTGACTGTACCCTAGTCTACGGCCTTCCTGTAACGCATGTTTTTGTCACAAACCAAATATATTACCAGAAATGGATCGCTTCTTGTAAAATGGGCTGTATTAAGGTTCCTGTAAGGACAACCTCAGGATGGCTTGCCCAGTTATGTAAACATGACCTCATGTGTTTTGTAACGATGGGGTAGATTTATATTTGTGTGTGTGACTTTTACCTATAAAGGCCAATGCGTACAAAAAGATGTGATGACTTTATTTGGACGGCAGCCGTTTAGCCCAGGCTCTGCGAATGCTCCCTGCTGTCTCTATAAAGGCTGCCGAGAGAGCCCCCCCCCCCCCCAGGACACACCTCAAAGGCATGGCCGGTGACACATTAAAGGGCTGCAGCATGTGTTCTGTCTAGACTTCCTTTTGCACCGGTGCCTACTCAGTGCAAATCTGACAGAGTGAGCACTGGCACATAGGAAGACCCCGGGCAGAATTAGCAAGGGCTTCCTGTATAATGGGTACCTTTGGTTACTGAGCGAACAGGGATTCTCCCTGCATACCCTAGAGTGAAGTAAGAGATTAATTCTGGCCATTCCGACAGTTGGCTACAGTAGGATTGTGTATTTTGCCTCAAATGCAAGGTTGGTCACTACAGTTTAGACTACAGAACTGTGATATGGTGAACTGGCTTAATTCCAGTCAGAAGTTTAAATGGCCAAGGCTGCTTGTCTGGCTTTTTTAAAAATGTTTAGCCTCATGTCAGGTGCTCATAAGCCTCTGATTGCCAGTGGTGAGCCCTGAGCTGCATTTCCAGTCAGTACATCGGTCTTCAGCAGCACCATACAGTCCCATCGCAGCACCTGACAGCACGGTTGCATCACAGAGTGCACGGTGAATTGGTGAGGCCATGCGTCGAAGGGCTGATGCCTGGTGCTTTCTGCCAAGCCAGCAGGGGCGCAAACACCCTCATCTGATACCGAATTGGAAACGGGTGAGAATGAGAGATAAAGGCCTCTTTGCTGCATCGCCCTGATGCTGGGATTGTGTGCGCTTGGAAAATCTCAGTCTGCAAACTTCCGTACAGGTACCTCCTCCTGTGGGCTGTAGTGGGATCCCCCTGCTTTTTGCCACACACTTGGCCTTAAGCCATTTCTCTCACTGGATCAGTGATGTAACAGAGGACCATGTGGCAAATCGTGCCTCTCCCAGGGTGTCGTACATGTGACCCCCACCGCAGGATGCGCTTCCTGCGGCAGAGGCAGAGGCGCTGCTGTGACTCGACTCGGCGCTCTACCTGTCCGCCTTCGCTCCCTCGTTTCAGAAACAACAAAGTATTCTCTGCGGGGGTGGTGTCTGGCTGCAAAAAGAGTTTCCAGATGTGTGTGCGTGCGTGTGTGTGCGCACTCGCATTCAAAGCCCAGTGAATCGGGGCACCGGGGCGGCGTGGGCCTGCGGAGCAAAAGGAGGCCCCCTTTGCGAGTGCAAATATGTCTGCTTCGCAGCAGTTAGCTTCATGCTTTCCAATATGCTCTGCTGCTGATTTCAACCTGAGTACAAGCTACGTAGGTCTGACACGGCGAACGGTATGTTATCGAAGAAATGAAGAGCTCCAGCCTACATAAAAACCTGTTGTATTGATGTTGTGGGGACCATGTTTCAGGTCCCCAGAAAGATATGTGAATGCAGTCAAAAAACTAAGAATGCCAGTAGTGTCATATTTAGTTTGGTAACTTATGGTTAAGGTTAGGGCTGGGTAGGGGTTAAGGTCGTCATGCTGGGATTAGAGTTTTCCACAGAGAATTGAGTGGAGCGTGTGTGTCATTGTTCATTGTATATCCTGCTGAACATGTCATATTACACATATTGCCTGTTTTGCTGACATTTTCCAAGCCCCTATAGCGATACAGAGATGCAAGTACAAGTGTTGTGCTACAGCAGTGGTTCTAAAACCGGTTTTTTGAGGGGGGGTGGTTTATGTTCCAGGTGCCCTCTAAAATGAATAAAACAAACTTGAGTGGATGTTTTGTCTAGATATCTGTTTTAAAGCTATGAACCACCAACAATTAAAAGCTATAAATTAAAAGCTTATACACATCCAACCATCTCCAAACTTCTTATTCTGGGTTATGACGGTTGGGGAGGGCGGGTGTGCTAGGACCTATCCTGGGCAGTACAATCTGTATACCGTGCACCAGGAGTATGCTCCCCCCAAAAGATAGATATCTGTGCATAGCCAGGTGTATCATGCTATTTCTATAACACATTTAGTGAAAGCACTTCACAGCAACATAGTATGGGCTGCTTTTTTGACTGTTGACTGTTTTGACTGAAGGATAAGAGCTCATGACACTTGTAAGAATCGCAACCTCTGAATAAAAACAAGTGTCCACTGTTCTTCTGCATGGTTCAGGACTAGGCTGTTTCTGGAATGTTGTGACATGTAGACCTGAGTGCTGATTAACATATGAGCTAAACAAAATATTTGGGGCTCGTTCAGATTCATTTGTGCTTCAAAACACAGTAATTTATTGTCACTTTTTATGTTGCACTGTCTTTGAATTGCACTGTCTTGTCTCTTATTTCACTGTCGCTTGTTCCATTTTCCCCCCTGTACCTGTCCCCTTCTCTGTAACTGTAATTTTACTGCTGCTCAGAACAAAGGTGAAAATAAAGCACTTGAAATGATTTATTGCCAGTTTATTATTTTATTAAACCATGGAAAAAATGTTTTCTTACCTGTATACCCAAACCTTCATAATTTCCTAAAATAGATAAAGCATAAGCAGAATTCAATCAACAGCAGCCAGGCCAAATTAATTAAGAGTTTATATGGAACAAAACCCAGCATGCACACTTTTCCCAGGGGGACTGAGTACAGAAATGACTAGAGGTATTGGAGTTCTAGAATGTTTAGAAGCTGGACACTGTTAGTAACAGTGAGGGAGCTTCAGTCAGAATGCTAGAGGCAAATTAAGTCAGAACCTAAAAATGCAAACCTTATAAAAGAGGCGAATGTATGTTTAGAGAAGCATGTCCAATAACAGACAGCACTCCTTTGCTGCGATGAGTCACAGTAGCATCTGCGAAACTGGAATCTGAATCTCTCTCACTGTGTGTGTGTGTGTGTGTGTGTGTCTCTGTCTCTCTCTCTCTCTCTCTCTCTCTCTCTCTCTCACACCCACAAGCTTGCTCAGAGTGGAAAAGTGGACAGGGGAAGACCTGCAGCTGTAGCTGAGGCAAGCCCTTCTGACACACACACACACACACACACACACACACACTCACTCATGTCCATGTCCTCTGCTTCCCTTAGCAACGCTGAGTCAGACGTCATATTCTGGGGGAATCACTTTCTGTGGCGACCATTACATCTGGCCAATGGATGTTACAAACACGGGTTCAAAAGGTTAAACCGAACACAGGATGACTGTGAAATCATAAGAGAGCAGATGACAATGTTTTCCAACCACGGAATGAGGAGGGGGGATCTCCGTTTGTCTATATGCAGTGTTACAAAAGGCAACTTTCCATGACAGAGTACGTGGGCGTTAGAAGTGCCTGGACAAACAGGAGGCACTGTCACGAAAAACAAGCTGACATTCTGCAAACGTAACTTAATAACAGCTCATTTAAATAGCAGGCAGGTGCTGCCCATATCTGCTGACCGCCTCACCTGATTGCTGAACGGGGCAGCTCGCACTTTTCGGCCGATCCCTTTCATGCTCCAGTTCAAACGCTGAGATTTCTGCTGAACGCCGTCTTGTATCTTATCTCCAGCAAAGCAAGTATGTTTGTATATGGGTGTTTTTGCATGTGGATGAAATAGCAGGACATTTCCAGTGGAGAAGGTTCATGAGAGCGTACAGGGGTTGGGTGAAAGGGGCGATGAACATTAGTGGACTGAGTCACATCCACCGAAAGCTAACCAGGATGTTAGTGTGCGACTCCTGCTGGGCCTGATGAGGTAACCTGCTCAAAGTCCATTGAGCTGTCCGGAACAGAGCAGAACCAGAACAGAACCATGTGACATAGGAGTGGGCTGTGAACGGCAGGTTTACTGGGGACAAAATATAATAAAAGCAGCAGGTAATGCTGTACATTTATTGCACATTCATAGTGCCTTTATAATGCATTCATTGAACATTTAGTGATAATCATATACGTTTTATTATTAAAATATATTAAAGCTGTAAAAGTATGTTAGGATGTACTGTATACTTGGATGCTACTTATGAATGTTCTATGAATGGGTTATGAAGGTGCAGTTAATGTAAAGCGTTACAAAACAGCCACTTTGGTATAAGGATTGTCAGTGCAGGTGTCAAGCAGGGGGAAGAGTACGCTCTTTAATTTACTGCTGTAAAGAACAAGAAGCGAAGCTGTTTCATCATGACGATCATGGTCACCTGACTCACCCTCCTGAACCGGTCTCTCCTAACACACAGCTCCCTTCCTCCATGTTCTGGGAATATTTCACGAGAAGCAGAGCTGTTGAGCTAATGGTCTGACGTCTTGATTTCTCAGTGACCGGAGAGAACTGAGGCAGTGCGGGGGCTCACCACGTGGGTCAACCGGCCCACGCCGGGCCAGCGCGGGGCTTTTTGGTACAGAATGTTCCGGCAAACACCGTTGCTCGCATGCCTGGCGTGAAAGGGCCTATATGCAAATGGACGACGAGGAAACGGGGGTCAGATTACTCACGATGCATCTTTGTGAAACAGCGACCTAGGGCCTGTCGCCTTACCCAGCCTGCAGGCACACATGAGTCAGGCAAGGGCCCTCTGAAGCATCGCTGAAGAAAATGTCAAGAGGAAGGGTGGTTTCTCTGAAAAACACCATGGAACATCTAAAAAAGGAAGAAACTTGCTGTTTATGAGGGATATTCTCCCCATAGGAGTTAGCACACACACATACACATACACATATATATATATATATATATGTGCACTGCTGAATTTGTTTGCATAGTTTTCATTTCATTGCATTACATTTGAAGGGGCCACTGCATGCAAAACCAGTCCTTGCACCTGCTTGTCTTACCTCCCCCCACTCCCCATCCCCACCCCACCCTCTTGGCACAAAAATCTGTTTGCATTTTGCCACCTTTCTGCCCATCAAGACCCCCCCCACACACACACACACCAAACTCACCCCACCTGCTAGGCTCCATAAACAGCGTAGCTAGGCAACGCTGCTAACCTTTGAAGGGAATTAAGCGGGGGCAGCCCGACCGTTTGTTAGTCCAGTCTGAGCCGGTGGGGGGTGGGGGTTTGGCTGGCATAGCAGGGAGTAGGTGGGCGGGTTTCCTTTGCCACGTACATGGCTGAGTCCTTCTGCCTATGTGCACAGCATGCTTTTCAGATCTGCAAAATGCCGTGCTCCACAAAGTTTTTAAGCCAGTAGGGTCTGCTCTTACTTTCTCAGGGGTACTGTGCCCTGTACCTTAAGCCCACGCACAGCTAAAAAAAATCCATTTGCTTCATCATGTGATACGATCATATGACACTAAGCTGCTTGTGGTGTGGTTATTGGCCTGTCCCTAATCACACTGAAAGTAAACAAATGCAAGGCAAAGGGAGGTTTGTAGGCAGAAAGAGAAGCTATTTCACAGTTAATGAGTGCTGGGTTTTCCATACATACGGGAAAGTGATTTTACATTGAAAGATTTCGATCATTGCGTCCTGCCATGTTCGATAAGTGCTGGGGCTCCCTTAACAGCCGTCCCAGCAAGCTCTCGGTATCTGCACAGTTACGGGTTTGACTGGCTTCCTGTTGAGGGTGTACCTTGTGGCCCATGCTGCATGGGAGAGGCTCCAGTTTCCCCTACAACTGGAATCAGGATAAGTGGCTGGAAGATGGATGTATGGATGGATGTACGGATAGATGGATGCATGTTAATGGTTTGCTTCTCCCCAGGGTCAGAATGTGCATGCGAAGCAACATTACCTGATGCTGCAGGAATCGATCTCAGGTTGGTGGGTCTGGTAGTGCTTGTCAAATGCAGGCTGCCCTGCCGCTGCAGGATCGGTCCATAGAACCTCTCTGCAGAGTTAATGTGCGGGCATCCGCTGTGCGCTATGAAACAGGCGAAAACTCTCTCGATGTCAGTGGAGATGGTGGCGAAGAGAGCTCAAGTGTGAAATGTCACTTATAGGTGTGGAAGTCCCAACGCATCACTGACGTGTGGTATAACACGGCCCCTGCCGCTTTCGCCGGCATGCTTCAGACACATCCGATACGTCAGGGCAAATGAGACATTACAGTAAATTCACCTTCTGCTTCCCGCTTTGAAGGAGGACAGTGGGGCTCAGTTGGCCGCTTGTTCGGAATGAAACAGTTCTTCAGTTGGCATGGAAGCTGACTTTCTTACGGAGATGGTTCTCTAATTGCCTTTAGTAGCCTGTGTGAGGTAGGTATACTTAAACAAAATGAATCTGGTTTTATTTATCAAATACACTAGAAGCTTCAAATGCATTTTATATCATGGAATGAAAAAGGTTTGTTGAATTCCCCTCAGTTTTTCTTTCATTTAAACCTGAAAATAAAAACCATTTTGTTTTGTCAGTTCCTTTTTTGACCACATACATTATAGGAAAGCACGTCAGAAATGAAGAACTTTGTGCTACTGTTTCTTGTGTCTGATTTGACGTTTGTAGTTTCTATTAGGTTTCCATGTTGCCACTTGTATCCAGGCAGTTGGAATGGATGCCTCACTTATATGCTTCTTTGGACAAATGTGTCTGCCAAATTAATGATTGCGAATGTGATGTAATCCCCCCACCCCACCCCCTTCAGGAAGCATGTCCTCTCCAGCTAACATGGATGAAAAAGAGCTGAGTCCCGTGGACTTCATCCAGCTGCAGCAGTACATCGACTGTGAGTACAGCCCATCAGGACCCGGTGGCAGGATAACGGTTTGCAACCAGAAGTGCCTGGTCTATTTTCGTAAGGGCACGCCAACAGACATTGGGCATACGGTTGACACTTGTGCATTCTGTTGGTTACACAACCAGATAAGGTCAGCAGTGTGCTACGTCCACGATGAGTTGTCATGCAGACAGGAATTGTTGCTGTTTTTTTCTGTAAAGCCATGGGCATTGCGGTATTGATGAGAGCACAGTTTGCTGCAGATGTGACCTCGGCCAGTGCTTGCAGAAGGCGGCCCAAGCCCCCTGCTGTGTCTCTCTGAAGGCCTTCTTTCTTGATGACGGCGCTCTCTTCCTGTGCACACAGACTGCCGGCTGAAAGTAAAAGACGTGGTGAGGGAATTCGAAGCAGATGGCAGATTGGCCCAGCACAGACGTGGAGATGTGAGTCACAGCGATCTTGCTGCACGGCTCAACTCGTCATAGGGTTAAATGTTAGTTATATATAGTGCTTATTTCCATAAGGTCTGATGTATGTCGTGTCCGAATATGTTTCCCCCTCAACTTTTAATAATTGCTTCTAACTTCTAACCGCTTTTTGCAGACAGAGTCACTAGGGGGCCTAGAGCCCATTCCAGACAGCCTAAGGCCCAAAGTTGGGGTGCACCCTGCATGGGATGCCAGCCCGGATACATGCACTCGCTACAGGCAATTTTGAAACACCAGTTAGCTTAATCACATCATTGGATGGAAACCTGCATGATATAGGGAGAGCAAACTCCACGTGCACAGCAGCCGTGGGATATGAACCCCAAATCCTGGAGGTGTGAGGCAGCTACCCACTGACCTACTCTGTTGTACTTATTTAACCTTGTCCAGAAAAAGCGTTTTTAAAACATTGAGTGCCACCATCACAGATAATGAATATTTCTTATGTTGCTGACCAACTCAACCAACACTAATCAGAATTTGAACCTGGATGACATATGTTCTTCTCAATAATGATCCACTAAGACTGTGAAACAGACACTTTGCCTTTATTTAACCTTACAATATTTAGCAATATTTGTATTAATATATTGTGATTCACTCCAGAAGGAAAGCTCTGAGGATGAAGGAATGGGTTTATAAAGGTTAATTATCCGTACATCCATCTTCCTACCATTTATACTGGACAGGGTAGTAGAATAAGTATATTATTACTAATAGAGAGTATCTTCCATAAAATAAGTTACTGTGATGTCCATTGTTTTGTCAGAGGTTTGCCATTAATTTTAATAAGTTAATATTACGTTAATACACTGTTAATTATTCTGAATTCATCCAACTTGACTTGTCAGTCACAGGGTACTCATAATTCATTGATAGTTAATTACTCAAAGTATGTGAAAGACTACTAAAGACTAACTGAAAGATTAATATTTAGTAATTTGTAATAACTTAAGTGGATCAAACTGATCATTTAAATATGTTAGCATGAATATCCCACTGTGTTTCACTCAATGAGTAATTCTGAACTTTTCAGGACACCCTAATAATATGAAGAGCCAGCAATGAATACTGAAAGTTCATAGAAAACTTCACTGGTTAAAGCCATCCATTCTGTGTGTTTATTACAAAACAGAAAAACAGCAGATCAGTCAGACCATCACATGCAAAGACCGGTTGCTGTATTGTATTAGGATGAACTATGTGAAACCTGAGACACTAATCTGATATATTACACTGAATGTATTCATATAAAAATCACTTTTTCATATGTTTTCCACTCCAAAAGCCAATGATCACTAATTTGATCATTTAAGTCATTTTTTCCTTCCGCCGGATTCTGGCTTTTCATTTAATCGTAATTGTTCTAACTGAAATGGGCCAGTGTTTAGGCCAGAGAGAGTCTTTGGTAATATTGACTGCGATGTCCCTGGTGGAGTGGGGTGGTGAATCATCCGGTCTTCTGTTGTGCTCTGGATACTCTCAATGGCTGAGAGGCTGTGTAGAGTGCTTTCATGTTCACCAGCACACCGGCCTTCTTCCAGGGCCACTCCATCAACAGGGAAGCTATAGCCTTTATCAGGCTCGGGGCCAGTTTAGTCTGTGCTCCTGAGAGATGGGAGGATATAGCCACACTGACATACTGGTTTGGACTGACTTATAAGTGTCCTGATCTTATTCTCACTTTGTTTTCCTCCTTAGAGTCCAGTGTAGCTAACTAGTGAACATTTGAATAAGAATGTTCTTAACCTAATTTATCGTCTTTCTTGGCACCTACTAAGTGACGTCCTAAGTGTCATTATTATTCAAAGGGTCTTTATCCACCCATCACCCAGACCTGAATGGACCTACATGTGTCTCTCACCCTCTCCCCTCTCCTGGTCCCTCCCTTTCCCGCAGTGCATCACTGAGGAGGGTTTTCGACTCTTCCTCAAGACTCTGCTGGAAGTGGAGGATTTCCCAGCAGACCTCTGCCAGCGCCTCTTCCGCTCCTTTCAGAACGACGAGCATGAGCACCCTGACGGAAGCAGGCCTGCCGTCGCCAGTAAGCCTATGGTTGCCCCCTGCCTTACCCTGAGATGGAATCTTCCCAGCATGGTCAAAAGCCTGTATTGATCTTTCTTGTTCTGTTAATTATATGTGTACTGTAGGGGGGGGAAAAACAGATAAAAATGGACAGACATTCAGATAACACCTTTAAATATTACCCAATATTGGAAAAAACATTCTGATTACATAATGTATCACCTGTTCTCTATCTAATATAGAAACATATTTGGCCTTATTCTCATTCTTGCTCTCTCTCTAAGGGGAGGTCTGTCTTAAGGATGTGTCATGCTACTTCTCGTTGCTGGAGGACGGACAGCCTCGTGAAAAACTGGAATGTGAGTCTTGTATTGGCCTGGTTTCAAAGACAGGGCTGTTATCTTACCTGTGTGTGGCAGTATCTCTGTTAATCTCTCATTCGCATACCTGTCTATGCTCTGGTGGATTCCCAGGCGCTCTCTGTCTATGCTACAGGCGTCTCTGTTGTTCCGTGGCTTTGATAAGTGGCATACTTTCAATACACTGTTCCTCTTCCACTTCCAGTTACCTTTAAGCTGTACGACAAAGATGGCAACGGACTTCTGGACAGCTCGGTAATCTGGAAATTACTCGACAAACAAGGCATTTCACTCATTCAGTCATTCTGTTGATAGTCACATGCTATTCACATTATAAAATGCTGGAGATGTACGATACCCAAACTATCATGCACTTGTTTATCAGATTTGCCCAACGTAACATTTAACAGTACAGAATATTAATTTTTACATTCATAATCAATTATTTCTTCTATATTGAAAAGTTTCAGTTTGTCATTTATTGCTTTTTAGGGTTAGCATAGGTTGCTCGGATAGATTTCCTCACAGTAACCGTATTGTGCTTAATATACACTATTTGGACACAAGTATTGGGACACCTGGCCGTTATACATACTGGAACTTTTATGACCCCCTCCCCCCATTCTACATCCATAAGCATCAATATGGAGTTGGTCCCCCCTTTGCAGCTATAACAGCGGTCACTCTTTTGGGAAGGCTTTTTGCCGTTCATTAAGAAGAGCATTTGTAAGGTCAGGCACTGATGTTGGACGTGAAGGCCTTGTTCACAGTCTCTTTTCTAGTTCATCCCAAAGGCGTTTGAAAGGGTTGAGGTCAGTGCTCTATGGGCAAGGTCAAGTTCTTCCACACCAAACTCACGCAATTATGTCTTTATTTTATGAATTGAAGCACAGTCATGCTGGAACAGGTCTTCCTCAAACTGCGCCCACATTATCTGGAAGCAGAGAATCATCCAAAATGTCTTGGTATGCTATAGAATTAAGAGTTCCCTTCACTGATACTAAGGGGCCTAACCTAACCTCTGAAAAATAACCCCATACCAATACCCCCCTCCACAAAACTTTACAGTTGGCAGAATGCAGTCAGGCAGGTAGCGTTCTCCTGGCACCTGCCAAACCAAGCCAGACAGAGAAGCGTGATTCGTCACTCTACAGAACATGTTTCTACTGCTCCAGAGTCCAATGGCAGCATGGTTTATACCTCTTCATCTGACACTTGGCATTGCACTTGGTGATGTGAGGCTTGCATACAGCTGCCCGGCCATGGAAGCCCATTCCTTTAAACTCCTGGTACACAGTTTTTGTGCTGGGGTTAATGCCAGAGAAAGTTTGGAACTCTGCAGTTAATGAGTCAATGGAGTGTTGGCGACTTTTACACACTATGTGTCTCAACACTCAGCAACCCCACTCTGGACATTTTTCCACCGCACCAGGTACCGTACTTTTGGTACTTCCATAAAGTGCCAAAAGTATGGTACTTCCTTCGTGTCGGTTTTCCACTGGCTTTCGGTACTGGTATGGCGCCAAATGACATCGTCAGTGACCGCCCCTGATTGACATCGTCACAACGCGCAGCTTAAATCATATTTTTTTAAAAACGGCCTAAAATTAAAACTAACAGTTTAGGCTGGAAAATGCGGTTTATTGTTATGTCATGTTATGTCAGCTTCTATCACAGTATAATATCCAGATTGCATGAATGCTGCCATCGTTTCCCTAACTACACTTTGACTAAACCGATCAAAGCAGTAAGAATTAGCTCACTGCTAATTTAGTCTTTTGAACGCAAACAAATGATTTAATCATGTTTTTTTTATTTTTAAGCGGTATTGTTCGGTGTTTCGCGTGCGCCCCATTTCTTCCAAGCGGATTGGTATTACAGTGTTCCGGGCAGTTCAGTTTCCCTATGTTTCTCCTGTCTATCGGGAAATTATGTTTCCCCTAATATTAAAGCAGAGGTATATGTGAAATGTCTGAAAGTTATTACTTGTGAATACAGTAGATCGTCACGCCTAATATAGTCTTATAAGCAATACTATATCGTTTTCATCAAGAAATATCTCTATCCAGCGAATTAAATAATTTAATTTATTAAAACAAAAAACATCAAAAAGACATGCAATTTTAAAAATATATGGCTTGGTTACCTCAAGAGCTTCGTAAAAAGACATGAAAAGAGAAACCGTGTACAAATCAGCGCGCGACAGGGGAAACATGGAAACTGAATTGCCCGGAACGGCAAAAACTTCTTTATTTAGAGTCCATCCATCCAAATTCAGCTGGATCTGTTCATCCGACCATATGGCGATCAAAGCCTGCGTTTCCTTGTTTGTCCATCCTTCAGTTTTAGTTTTTTATATTTTTGTTTCTATTGCTTTTAATTTCGTTTCTTGCTGTTCGCTGTGTGTATTTTGTGTTTCAGCGGCAGGTTATTTGCATAACCAATCGACGGCAAATACGTTCGTAAAAAGTACCGAAGTACCAAAGAAGTACTCCAGCTGGTTTGGCACTTTTGGTACCGAAAGTACCGTACTTTGTACGGTGGAAAAGCGCCCACTGTTACTTTACATGGCCTGCCACTTGGGGACTGAGTTTCTGATGTTCCTAAATGTTTCCACGTTGCAATAAGACCACTTACAGTAGGCTGTGGAACATCGAGCATGGAAAGAATTTCATGAAGTGACTTATGGCAAAGGCAGCATCCACTGAGCTCTTCAGAACTACCCAGTCTTTCATAAAAGGTTGTAAACCTGACTGCATGACTAGGTGCTTGATTTTATACACTTGTGGCTATGGGTCTGAATAAACCCCCTGAATTCACTGATTAAGAGGTGTTTCCCAATATTTATGTCCATGTAGTACAATTTCCTAAAAATATTTACCACAAACACATTGTAAGCTTTACTTAACCACCTCTAATATCTAAAGATAATGCATCAGATATGTTTACTGACTCGATGACACAAAGACCTTTTCACTCACTTGACATGAAATCCATGTGAATGTCTCTTGGGGAGCAGTCCTGAAACCTACAACCTGCTGGTCCACACAGCTTGATTAACACTACCTTAACATTCGCGGCTGAGGTGGAGGTTGGCAAACATGCAAAACACTCAGCCAGCGATCCCACCTCATTCTGGTCCCGTCCCACAGGAAGTGGACCGGATCATTGCCCAGATGATGCATGCTGCAGATTACCTGGGCTGGGACGTGACTGAGCTCCGGCCGGTGAGTACCCGAGCGGCACCGTGTGGGCCGCGCTCAGAGAGCTGCACCCAGGGGGCGCCAGCGAGCAAGCGGCGGAGTGCTGGGCTAAGCGCGGCAGGTGACACGGCCTTCGGCCACACTCAGGTGCTGAAGGACATGATGACGGCCATCGACTCGGACGGCAACGGCACGGTCTCGCTGGATGAGTGGATTCAGGGTGGGATGAAAAACGCACCACTACTGGTTCTGCTGGGCCTAAAGGTGAGCCTGGGAGGACCCCACACCCCACTGCCGCCAGACACACGCATGCATTCCTACACCCCACAGTCAGTTTAAATCTGAGGGTTCAGCCGGTCTTCTGCTCATCAGGTTTGGGAACCATCTCAGATGCCCTCTCCGGTTCCACATTAGCTGCCTGGTGCGTTATGTCCCTGGTGTCCATTCCTACTGTCTTCCGCACAATGGCGCACACTCTATTCTACTTTAACTTCCCTTGCCAGTACAAAGGCACATTTCACTAATGGAACTAATGACCCTCACTAATGAGGGTGCAGGAGCCGGCAGACTTTTTGCTAAGTATATTGTACATTTTATTCCATTTCCGCTGGCACTCTGAGTCCTGGGGAAGGGTTAGATGATCTTTTGGCAGTTAGCCATTAGCAAAGATAGCATTAGCTGTTAGCTCCCTGGATGATACCCCAAAGGTAGCATTAGCTGTTAGCTCCCTGGATGATACCCCAAAGGGGGCATTTGGCTGTAGCTGTGGTGTTTTTTTCTTCTTCACAGCTTCTAAAATGTTTATGTGAAAAATGTGAAATATGCAGATGGGGACCGCAAGGGCCAGCGGTCCGTTCAGAGAGATTTCTCTCCATCTGTGCTCAGCCAGCGCAGGGGAGGACGGATTAATCACGTCTCCATGACAGACAGAGAGTTACCGAAAAAAGTGGCGTCGTCACTCAGTGCAGGCAGGGAGAAGCGGCCACATCCTCGTCCTGGCCCCCTGTCCCAGCGCCCACTGCACAACTTGCTAACATGCCAGGGACTTCCCCCCTGCTAAGCTATTTTTGGCTTGCGTGGTAATGTGTGGGGGGGGGGGGGGAAGCAGGACTTGTGGTGGGGTCTCTGCACTCACTGTGGCGGAATAGTGAAGTCTGAGGCAAGGGCCCCCTGGTGTGGAGATTCCGCTAGAGCCCAACCCAGGGGCAGCAACAGCTGGCGTGAGGAACATCCAGTACATAGCAGTAAAACTTTGAAAAGCAGGTTTTTCCACGATGTAGGTGAGGGTACTGTCCTTAATAGTGACATGTCAGAAAGATGCAGCATGTAATTAAACTGCGGGCCACAAGTCATTTCGTGAAATAAAGTATTGTGAAAAACCAGGTTAGGGATACACGAGATATTTTAAAAACACAGTAATAGTTGCAGCTTTGAAAGACCAATCCATTACTTCAGTTGTATTACATTTATAGTTTTATTCGTCTCGCCCTTCAAGAAAGTTTTATGGAATGCATTTACCTTAACCTAAAACAAGATCTGGAGCTCACACAGCGAAGCGAGTATACACTTTGCAAGGACGACGAGTTGATATATTAGATTCCGTTGGAACTCATACTTCACAGAGTCTCTAGCAAAACATTACATTTTAAGACGCGATTGAATTATTCGATCTTTCGTTACAGCTTATTCAACTTCTGCGTTCTTACATCAAAGGGCATGCTGAATACCGCAATTTTATTTTAAAGACTTCATTTGTTATGCATATAGGTTGTGGGTTAGTTCAGTAAGAATTGTAGTCCGTTATATCTATATTTTTCTGCTAGACAGAGGACTAGTGTTTCGTTCTTTGTACTATCCCTTCGTCTAAATTACTACTGGCGAGTAGGCGATTTTCATTTCCAAGCCTGCATATATCAACGAAAGGCAGAGCACGAGTAAGCGGAGCAATTAAAATGCAATAGTTGCCTTTAGTCTTTCTGTAAAACAATTATGTACTATACACCAATATATAAACTATAAATTATTTGTTTTAACGGAGTAAGTCAACTATAATTGTATTTTTGAGTAATTTTAACTCCCCAAAATAATCCCCAAGCACCAATTTATCACCTCCAATTTTTATTTATCACATTAATTAGGGGATCTGGATTACGAAGTTCATCGCAGTTTCACGATTTACAGATAATCCCTCCAGCATTATTCAACGACCGATCGACGTATCCCTTCGAAGGGACGATTTTTAAATGCGTTTTGTATTTCACAAAACCACAGTAATATCTTTCCGGGTGCAACACTTCCCCAGTGCAGTTCATTCCCAGTCCATGTTTTCTTTTATGCTAAAGCCGTCCGGGAGCGCTGATGCGCTGACAGTAAAGCTTTATCTAATCGCGCTACTTAAAAACCCAGATCGAAAGTGGTTTTCCTCGATTCTGAATTGCATACTTTGTCGCAGTCTAGAAAATCAGTGGACTGTACTAGTGTGTTGTAAAATACAACCCTTGTAAAAACCAGCTGATCTTATCTTTTTAGGTCGTTCTGTTGTTTTAATGCGGAGCAAGGGAATAACTGTTACTTAGCTGTAGTAGAAATCAAAGGGCGGAAACGATCGTGCAATCGTGAACCGAAACAGCGCAACTAATAATGGCTTGTGAACACCAACAAGTTTAAGATGCATTCATGTGTGTAGATAGTTTTACAAGCGGTTTGACCGTTGAATCCACTAAACTACTCTTTGCAGATAGCTGGGGAGATTCTCAGCTGATGTAAACAATTTCCTTACAATTTGAATGGTAAGAATGCCTTCTGGAAACTTGTGTCTGTTTTCAAACCCAAGTACACTCACTCAGTGTTGCGTTATGCATCATGTCAGATGACCCAAAGAGATGGACAGCACCTGTGGAGGATGAAGCATTTTAACAAGCCGGTTTATTGCAACGTGTGCCAAAGCATGCTGCTCGGACTTCGCAAACAAGGCCTCTGCTGCACCAGTGAGTTTATTTTCTACCACTAGATGGCGGATTTTGTAAACTTTCCCTTGGCTTTGTTGTAAATGTGTTAACTTGTTAAATGTTGGAATTCGTCCTGTTTTCAGGTTGCAGGTACACTGTCCATGGGCGCTGTGCCAACAAAAATCCTGCCCCTTGCACCCGTACCTATGTGAAGTCCAAAAAAGACACGGGGGTAGGCTGACAGAGACTTTTTGGGTTGCCGTTTTCCTGCTGTGAATGATTTAATCTCCGTTAAGATGAAGGATGATGTCAGAAGGTGCATGTGCCTTGTGAGTTTAGATGTAGCATTTGTATATATGCCATTTATGCTTATGTGGTGGTTTCTCCTTGTTGAAATTTGAAATTTTTCACCGTCGATGTGTTTTGGTCTCACTGCGCATCTGTATCTGTCTTAGGTATCCACTCATGACTGGGTCACTGGGAACTGTGACTCGGGAAAGTGTGACAAGTGTCAGAAGAAGATTAAGAGCTCCCATGGACTGACGGCCAAACACTGCGTTTGGTGCCACACTATGGTGAGAGCCACAGGATGCGGCCAATCTCCCAGCCAGCTGATTAAATGTCCCTCTGATTTGGGTTGCTGTCAGAGGGAAAGTGTGGGCTCAGAAACACAAAGTGCGGTGGAAGAAATACACAAACCAAGCAAGTTTTTGTGACTTGGGAGACCCATGAATAGAGGAGTGGGGCAGTCATGCGCTGTTGAATGTGTGGCCATATAACTTATATATGGTGTGTGTATCTCTGTAAGTGTAATTCTAACTGGGCCCACTGTTTTGTGCCAGCGCCATGGTGAGTGTGTTAACCTGGAGCCACTGGAGTGCAGCTGCGGGCTGCTGAGGGACCATATCCTCCCCCCCTGGGCCATATACCCGGTCATCAAGGTAACTCAACAGTAGGGAGGATCTGGGTGCCATCACACAGCAGAATATTAATGCAGGGCTGAGAAACATGGACTCAGTACTACAGATATTGACTACTACATTGAGCTTTGTAGTGTATACCACTGGTACTATCCTGGAATGGGCAATATATTCCACTAATACTATCCTGAAATGGGCAGTATATTCCACTAGTACTATCCTGAAATGGGCAGTATATTCCACTAGTACTATCCTGAAATGGGCAGTATATTCCACTAATACTATCCTGAAATGGGCAGTATATTCCACTGGTACTATCCTGAAATGTGCATTGTTCACCACTGGTACTATCCCGCAATGTGCAGTGTATAGCGCTGGTACTTTCCTGGAATTTGCAGCACATCAAATCAAATCAAATCACTTTTATTGTCACATCACAATACTGGTACATCGGTCCAGTATATGTGAGTGAAATTCTTGTGTGCGAGCTTCACAAGCAGTAGTGGTGTGCAATATAGGAATTAGGGAAATATATACAG
>JABFEA020000110.1:28561038-28581181 GCA_019775915.2 Cyphomyrus plagiostoma
ACACACATACACACTTATAACCCATACCAAAAGTCTGCATATGGGTATTGTGCAAAAATGGCATTTATGTGCAATAAGTAGTACATAAAGTGACAGTGAAGTAACTATGAGGTGACTGTGATGAGGTGATGCTGCCCAATCTGACCACCTGTCGCCTGTCCGACAGGAAGTTAAGGATCCAGCTGCAGAGAGAGCTGCTCAATCCTAGATTCTGCAGTTTCCTGTCCAGCTTCGAGGGAACGATGGTATTAAATGCTGAGCTGTAGTCTATAAACAGCATTCTGACATACGTGTCTCACTTCTCCAGGTACGAGAGGGCAGTATGTAGTGTCAGGGCTATGGCGTCATCAGTGGACCTGTTGTGGCGGTATGCAAATTGCAGAGGGTCCAGTGAGTCTGGTAACATAGAACAGATGAAGTCCCTGACTAGCCTTTCAAGGCATTTGCTCACGATGGGAGTCAGGGCTATCGGTCGCCAGTCATTCAGGGATGAAACAGTGGAGGATTTAGGTACAGGGACGATGGTGGCCATTTTGAAGCAGGCTGGGACTACAGACAGAGAGAGGGAGAGATTGAAGATGTTTGTAAACATTCCAGCCAGCTGGGCCGCGCATGATTTAAGGACATGGCCGGGGATTCCGTCAGGACCAGCAGCTTTGCGTGCATTCACCTGTCTACTGCATATGCTACTACTTTTATTATCCTGGAATGTGCAGTGTATACATCTGTACTTTTCTGGAACATCACTTATATATACAGCTGGTACTATCCTAGAATATACAGTGTATACCACTGGTACCATTCTGAGATGTGCAGTGTATACCTCTGGTACTATCCCTGATGTGCGGTATATGCCACTTGTACTATTCTAGAATTTGCAGTATATATCACTAGGGCTATGCTGGAGTGTTCAGTTTATGGCTGATGTGCCATCATACAACATAAATGCTCCACTAGTCAAACATGCCACTGTGTAGAATGGATTGTTCTTCAGTCTTCAATTAAATATTTAATGTATTTAGGCCAAGTGAAACATTTGACAAATGAAAAGTGCATTTGTGTGTAATCATTCCTAGTGTGAGATAATATTCAGCAGAAAAGGGCTTAGTTTTCCTGAGTTATCTTCTATTGGGGAACCTAACGCTAACCCCAAAGACAGAGCCTGAATGGCTAAAAGAGAGGTGTCTTACACTACACTATACCTTCATAACCTGTCATATCCTGATACACAGCATTATAAAAGAAACAGTGAGTGGGATTACAACCAGTTTGATAATGTCACATTAATTGTTATGGCACATCTATGGTCGAATTGTTAAATTTCCCAGTGTGTTATCATGTTGTAAGAAGGTATTATGATGATTTAATCTGTTGACGAATACTTTGACACCACTGTTGGGAAAATTAACCCATTGTTCTCTCCTACCCTATTTAGTATTGGGTAATAAATATTACTATTTTGTTCATTGTCATTTAAGTGTCTTTAACATACTTAAATGTTTGTGGAAATAAATCTCTGAAGGTTGTTTCGTTGCTGGCCAATCAACAGCACAGGGACCTCTGTGTATGATGGTATTTTCATACATGCACATGTTCTTCACTGCATTTCTGAATTGCTAAATTAAACTATGTTCTGATAATTTAAAAAAAGATTTTAAATAGGGACTTTCAAAGAAAATCATAAACTGATTCATTTTCTCTTTTTTAAAAGCGGTATCAATGTTGGCCATGCCTGTTGGTATAATTAATCTGCTTGTGCATCTCTTTGTTTTTAGCCCATCTGATTGGTCTTTTTCAGTGATTATTATCTTTCTTGAGCACTGTCTTGTTTAAACCCCATGAGCCCAGACTTTGCTGTCATTTTCCTTCCCCAGGAGCGACCAAACGGGTCTGCTGGCATGGTGGATGATTCGGAGCCAAACACCACTCCGGACGGCCAGGTCCTGCAGGTACAGTCTTGGGCAACTTGCTTTGATTAGACAGTTTTATGCAGATGCATGTGTTATAAGTGTGTTTTTCTGACCACCGTCATGCTTGTTATGGGAAACCTCATGGGCCGTTGAATCTCCCTCTGCTGTCAGATAAGCCCCATTCCGGACACACACCCCCTGCTGGTATTCGTCAATCCGAAAAGTGGGGGAAAGCAGGGCGAAAGGTGAGGCTGTTGTCAGGAACAAGATGGAAGGCAGACTGGCCCACACATTTTAGTTCCTCTGACTGTGTATGTCCATGGTTAGGGTTTGGTTTAGGTTTAGTTTAAGTTTGGTTTGGCTTTTGAGAATTGTACAAACTGAAAAACAGGCTGTTTTTGCTGCTATATCATGAATTAGTCATATTTGGGGAACCAGAATCAGAAACTCTTCTAAAATGAGGCATTGCTACCATTGTGTACACAAATTGCACATGTTAATAAATTGATAATTTCTACTTGTTTTTGTCCAAAAGGGTCCTCCGCAAATTCCAGTACCTCTTGAACCCACGACAAGTTTATAATCTCTCCAGTGGAGGCCCAGGACCAGGGTAAGATCTGCAGCCATACACCACTTTCACACTGATGTCACTGGAACTGCAAGCATTATACCTTGATTTTCCTTCCTGGCTGCTTCCTGATCATAGTTATTCGCATATTCAGAGATTAGCCAACATTCTTACCTTTGCATCTATTTATCTGACAGATGCTTTTTTCAGTGTAGCTTACAGGTCAATGCAAATAATAATTGCATCCAAGAGCATCGTCTGTAGCACATAATATGTGCAGTACATCTGGTACAGTGTTGGTAACGGTGTGAACTACTGAAAGTTTACTTTGTTAGTAGGTTTTATTCTAATTACAAGGTAAAATACCTGGTGTGACAACAAAAAAAGAAGAGTATGGAGAAAGAAGTACGGAGAAAAGGCCCAAAAACAACCAATAGCTGAACTTTGAGTTTTCTTGGATCTGGCAAACATTCTGCTTTAAAATGGGGAGATGAGAAAATTAAACAAATGGAGCAGACGAATCTTCAGACTTGTTTTGTCTTGGACTTCCTTCCTGAGTTTAACGTGGTTTCACCTGTCCCAGAAAGGGGATGCGAAAAGGTGTAGTAGGTGGTACCTGGTCATGTGACTCATGTAATGTAACCTCGCTGTGGTGTTTGTGCTGTCTGTGCTCCCGCCAGTCTGCACTTCTTCAGAAACCTGCTGGACTACCGGATTTTGGTGTGTGGAGGGGACGGCACTGTCGGCTGGATCTTGGATGCTATAGGTGTGAGGCTTTCTTCATGTTCCACGGTGACCTTAAAGGTGGCTGTAGACTTCAAACGACATCTGGGGAAAAAAAAATTGAATGCATCTTCGCGAACAATGTGTCACATACTTAAAACGACAGCCGCTTTGTTCATTCTATGTCACACCATAACCCTAGAAGATGCAGAAAGCACAAATAAATGTATCACGGCAACTGTGTGAGTCATTTTAATAAAGGAGATGACAGCTCTTTAAAAATGGAAGTTGCTCTCTTTATTAACAGCCTCTATTGGTTTAATACTGGCAGCGGCATGGACAGGGAAACCAAAATTTACACAGCATTCATGCTTACTCACTAATGAAACGCACGTTCCACAGCAAACACTGCATGGTTACGCTAAAACAACGTCGATTCTGTTGATGTTGTTTGAAGTGCATGGCCTCCTTAACAGTGTTGATTATCTAATGATTAATTTCTGATACTTCCTTTCTATTCTCTCCAGACTGGAGAATTTACCACATGGATCCTTTTTTTTTATAACATGATTTGTTAAACAGGTCATGTTGGTTCAGCACTTGCTTTTGATGTATGACTAGTAGGTGTCACTATGTAGTGTTTTAAAATTCACAGTAATTATTGTGAAATAATGGTAAAAAAAAAAACAAACAACGTCAGCTATTGATGACACATATGTGTTACATTCTTGCCGCTCTTCTCATTGTGCCATGGTGATGCTTTATTTGGCAGCTGGGATGGAGAGCAATGGTCTACTTAGTTATGCCCAGAATGCAAACACAAATGCCATCACCACCATGGCTTATTGCCTTGAGGGTTTAAGCTCTGTAAATATCTATGAAAACCTGAGACAAGACAGACAAGTTCCAGTCTTCAGCAGACATTGGTCTAGCATAAACTTACTTCAAGCAATTATGTACCTCTTTAACACCTATTCCTTTTTGGAGGAGGTCTCAGTGTCTGCTAGATAATGTTACCAAGTAACTCTGGACAAAGAACTGTTAATATAAGTTATGCAAGTGATCATGTGCAGTTAAAGCATTATGTACTGTCATGTACATTTTTTACAGAATGATGGCTTTGTTGGTTACAGCAGGAGAATAAGAGAAGGAGAACATTATCAATGTTGTAGTAATAAGGCATTCTGATATATCTGATATATTCACATGCTCATTTCCTACCCTGGGTGCTTTCAGACAAAGCCAATGTGGTGGTGCGTCCCTCAGTGGCCGTGCTACCTCTGGGCACAGGAAATGACCTGGCCCGCTGCCTCCGGTGGGGTGGAGGTAAGACCCAACTTCACCATAATTCACAAACGACAGCTTGATGATTAAAGTTAACTAGTGAGTGTTTGGATAACACCGGTGTTAGTGTTAAAAAAAAAAAAAAAAAGGTCAGTGTGCCTATTTGTCTGCCATGGTCACCCCGGGTGTGCAGGCTACGATGGAGAGGATCTGGGTCGGATCCTGAAGGAAATTGAGGGAAGCTGCCAAGTACTGATGGACCGCTGGAGCGTGCAAGTGATCCCAGAGGATAGCCAGGAGAAGGGGGACCCTGTGCCATATGAGATCATCAACAATTACTTCTCCATAGGCGTGGTTAGTATAGGGCTGGGCTGGAGAGGGGGGCTGCAGCTGTCGGTCTGATGACATTTCTTTCACTGGTGCACGTACAGGACGCTTCCATTGCCCACCGCTTCCACATGATGAGGGAGAAGCATCCTCAGAAATTCAACAGCAGGTGAGGAGAGGCATGCTGACCGCAGCAGACCAGTGGGCAGGACCATCTCAGTTTCTACATTATGTTCCTCTACAGAAAACTCAGAAGCACATGTTCCCTGCACAGTTTTTGGGTTTACCCTCATTTAACACACCTGATTCAACTCCTTGTGCTAATTACCACACAGCTCTTGAGCTGAATCATTTATGGTGGAACAGGGAAAGAACTAAGACACGCAGGGCTCCGGCCCCCCAGGACTGGAGATTGACACCCCTGATTTAGAAATTCAAAGCGGTTATGTAATCAGGGATGGACTGAGATTGAAATTCAGCAGGGGGCGGGGGGTGTCCCCACCATAATGCCCAGTATGGCCGGTCCAGCCCTGTATGGAACATATAAAGAGTGAATCTGTGGTGGCCTCCCATGTATAGTGGTGGGGGCCTGAATCCTGCCTCCACTCTGCATGTGGAGTTTGCATGCAAGTTGTTTATTTGAATGCCAGGAATGACTCTACTCCATTAGGCCCTTGAGCAAAGCCTTTAACTTGAAATTGCTTTGTCCTGGGTGTGATGTTTATCTACACCCAGCCCTGCAAGGAGGTCCTCCAACTTAAAGGGAAATTTGGGGGTTGGTGGCAGGATTGGCACTTCAGCCACTGGAAAAAACTCACAATGTTCCAGTCGGACTAGTGTGGTGCTGAGGTATCACCCACCACATGGCTACACTCAGGTTCTCATTAATGTCTTATGCTGGGTGCGGCAACGCACTGTAAATAGCACAAGCGCCTTCCCTCCGTCAGGCAGGTGTCTTCCTAGTACTTTGGTTTCTCCCCACAGCTTAAAGACGTGCAATAAGAGTAACTGGTGCCTTTAAATTGCTCATTTTGAATGAATATGTAAGTGTCCTATGATGGAGGGACTTCCCAGCCATGACGCAGATGTACCTTATGCCCTGTGCTGCCAGGTATAGGCAGAAAAAACTAAATTACTGTTAGGTAAATGCAGTCAGAAAGATTTACTTTACTTTCCTCCTTGATAATTCAAGTGTAATAATTTGCTTTGGATTTTACAATGCACGATTACATCACGTCTGTCCTTTATTTGCTTGACCTTCTGATGTATTTTGTTTTTACTGTACCAGAATGAAGAATAAGCTGTGGTATTTTGAATTCGCCACCACTGAGACGATTTCAGCTTCCTGTAAGAAGCTGAAAGAGTGTCTCACTATTGAGGTGAGCAACTCAACTTTTAACCTTTACTTGGTCCAAGTGTTACATCTCCTACCAGACCACTGAGAAGACCAGCCCCAATTGTTAATCATTGAACGATTCTTTTGAACTAATTAATTGCCTGCATTCTGTTGCTTGAAGTGCTATAAGGTGTCATGTCAGGCTGAATGGTAATTCCATTAGTCATGTTTTTTTTTTTGCTTTCTAGTGCTGTGGAACACCTCTTGACTTGAGTAGCCTCTCTTTAGAAGGAATTGCCATCCTTAATATTCCCAGCATGCATGGTGGCTCAAATCTGTGGGGTGAGCCCAAGAAGGTCGACAGCAAGAGCTCTGCTGAACGGGAGTTGCCAGAGGTCATCGTTGACCCCGACATCCTTAAAACAAGCCACCAAGGTATGCAGACACCTCCGCAGATCACTTTGAATAAGTCTCATCAACGTGGTGCTTCTCTCACAGTATATCCTGCTCTCCCCAAGATCTGAGTGACAAGCGTCTGGAGGTGGTGGGACTGGAGGGGGCGATGGAGATGGGCCAGATCTACACAGGCCTGAAAAGCGCTGGCCGTAGGCTAGCCAAGACCTCACAGATCACTATCAGGTACACTGTGTAATAGGCTGTACTGATATCCAAGCGTGCCGACGCCCACATGCTGCTCCTCAACCACGGAGCCCAGATGGAGCATGTGTGCTCTGCCATTTCGATTTTTATCTTTTTTTTTTTAAATAGTTGTACGAACACCAAGCAAGGAAGAGCGGCTAGCGGACGGTCACTTTGTAAGCGCTATTCGAACATTCGTTCGAACACGATGTGACAAATTCACATATGAACTATAATTAACCCATTTGAATTTTAAGTGTCACCGTAGCCCACAATCGCGTTGGACGGTTTGTTGTAATCTTGTTGCTTGCCCTTCTAAAGTTGCCCCAATATTTCAGGGTGGGAAATATTGTTTGAAATGCTTTTGTGTTATCTCACCATACTTTTGTGCTCCCTTGCAATAGATTTGCGATCCCACTAAATTTGCTCATTTGCTATTTGCTGCAACGTGACCACAGGGGCAAACCTAAATAATACAGACATGCCCTGTAAAGTGTGCTTTAATAATGAAACTGTGGGAACAATGTAAACCATGTAACTCTAATACCATGTGGTTTTATATGTGTTTATTAATAATTGCACTGTGTCCGTTCACCATCAGTGGCTTTAACCAAGACAGGTGGGCTATTGAACATAAAGTGCACAAACACTGAAATATATTACAAACGCTGAAAGAACAGCCAGAAAACTACATGTAAAGCTAACTTTACCGCGGTTTTGGAGTTAAGGTTTAAACTCGAACCCACTTTGCGGAATATTTCAGTATATATCCCGTATAGATAGTTTGATGACTTCTGATCCATTTTGATGCCTCTCATATATTCAAGCAGCCGTGTTGCCAGTTGTCTAACTGCAAAGGCGCCCCCTCCTCTTGCAGGACAAAGAAGGCTTTGCCCATGCAGATTGACGGCGAGCCGTGGATGCAGCCGCCCTGCACGGTGAGCGTCAGGTTCATGGCCACCTGCGGCCGTACGCCGCCTGCTCTGACCTACCAAGGGCTGCCGCACAGTGTGTCACTCTCTTTTCAACCCTCCCCCCCCCCTGCATAATTTCAGATACACATCACACACAAGAACCAGGCCCGCATGCTAATGGCCCCACCTGCCAGATCATCTAGTTTCTTCAACCTCAAGTAGATTCTTCAACAGAAATGGAAGCCTGGGATCATGCCTCAGTTGAGTCTTCACCCTGTACAGTATTGCTGGGATATTAAGCTGCCTCATTTCGTGAAGTCTGTCCTTGTGCATGTGAGATGAACCGCGAGCGGTTCAAATACAAGCAAATAAAAATGTGCCAGAAACCAGTCAAGCGGCCCTTTGTCACGGGCTAAGAGACACCGCGCTTTGGCCAGCCTGGAACTCGCTTCATATGCAGCCTTCAGCTCAACCGCAAAAGGTTATCGAGCACCGAGTGCCAATTTATTGCATGTGACGCACATGCTTGTTAGGGCTGTGAGGTTAATCTCAGTCTATGCTGTGTAATGAGCTTTTATGCTGAAGAGGTTTGCACCCTGCTGACTGTGTATTTAAAACAACTTAATCTTTAGCAATTTCCCATTTACAACAGCAGATGTTTAAAAGTTTTAGTGCATTTTAGTGTTAGATCTTTATCTTAAAATTACACCTGTATGTTTGATCTGGACTGCAGTAGTAAGGCATCTGTTAATTTATTTGCTTATCTGTATATTTTGGAAAATGGCCCTTTGCAAATCCTGAGAATGATTGTGGTGTAACCTTTCTCACTAAAAGGTCTTCATTTAGAATTAAAGGATTATGAAATGTTTTATTGGTTTGTCGTTTTTCTAGTCCCTTGTGACAGTGTTAACGCTCCTTCTCATTAATTATTCTTCAAATATTAAACTGCAAGCACAAAACTATTGTTTTGTTTATTGGTGCTGGGACGCATAAACTTTTCACTGGCAGAGCCTTTTACAAAAGCACGAAGAATCGTAACAGTCGATACAGTGACAGCGACATCCACATCAGACGTACAATTCTTTGACTGAAGTAAAAATATCTTCCAACCTCCTATCCCGATTAGGATTGTTGGGAGTCTGCAGCCTATCCCAAGTACCATAGGTCACAGCCTTGATGGGATCGCAGGGCATCAATACATACAAAGCAGTAGAATTCACTTTTTACACTCTTACATGTAAAATACTCTTGTTGGCTATAATTAGGTATATTTTCATTCATAAATACAAACAAAAAAACTGTAAGGATTTGATACACACCCACTGAGCCAGCCATCAATTGCTACTTGAATCCCCAGGCTGGCACACCGATGCCGCCGCTGTGTACTTGGTCAGGGCCTTTAACCTCCGATTGGTACGGGGGCATGGCAAGCTACCGGCTGACCATGACCCTGCACTGTGCTCCTTCAAGCTTGCTCTCACCCAAGACCGTGCAGAGGCTCATTCGAGGGGTTGCCCCCCCCCCCCGTAAATTTGCATGACTGAAAAGGGATAATTAGGACCTCAAAAGAGGGGGGGGGGTTTCAATTGCAAAATGAGAAGGTGCTCAGCTGCCCTCTCAAAGTCCCTAATCTCACCTGCATATGTGTGTCACATGGAAAGCAAGGTGGCCAAAAGACAATTTTCCCATGGGGATTAATAAAGTACCTGTGTTCTGTTATTAAAAACACCATTCTAATACTGGGTAGGACCCATCTTTGCTCTCAGAACAGCCAGGATGCATCATTGTATGGAGACTACAAGGAACTGGAGACATTGCTTACAAATTCTGATCCATGTTGACATAATTTCATCATGTAATTACTGCAGATTTGCTGACTGCGTAGTCATGCTGAGCATCTCCCATTCCACACCGGTGCTCTTTTGGATTCAAAACTGGTGACTGAGGAAGCCAGTGAAGCACAATTAACTCATTGTCATGTTCATGGAATCAGTTTGATATGGCAAGTTATCCTGCTATGGATTCATACTGCTTACACCAAATTCAGACCAGCAAAAATCGAGATTCATCAGACCAGGTGACATTTTTCCGGTCTTCAGCTGTGGTGAGCCTGTGCACAGTGTGGTCTCAGTTTCCTGATCTTAGCTGACAGGAGAGGAACCCAGTGGAGTCTTTTGTAACTTATCCACCTCATGGATCAATGTCTTGTGCATTCTAACATACTTCTCTGTTTACCGCTGTTCCAAAAAGTGGTTATTTGACTCACTGTTGTCTTCTTGGTAGTTCAGACCAGTCTAGGCATTCTTTTCGGAGCTCTCTCATCACAAATGAGTTTCTGCCCCCACTACTGCCGCTTGTTGGATGCTTTTTGTACCATTCCGTGTAAACTCCAGAGACTGTTGTGTATAAAAATCCCAGGAGATATAATCAAGCCACCCTGTCTGGCACCAACAACCATGTCAAAGTCACTTAGACTACACTGAACATCTGCCACACGATTGAACGATTAGATATACGTGAATGA
The DNA here is from genome assembly GCA_019775915.2 of Cyphomyrus plagiostoma. Taxonomy (NCBI): domain Eukaryota; kingdom Metazoa; phylum Chordata; class Actinopteri; order Osteoglossiformes; family Mormyridae; genus Cyphomyrus; species Cyphomyrus plagiostoma. Next base: position 28,571,264 of record JABFEA020000110.1, read on the forward strand.
GCAGCTGTAAAGTAATAAAGTATCATATACTTGAAAATTGACTTCTAACATATATTTGATAAAACTCAGTAACAAATCTAACTCATATCAGTATTTAACTGATATGTGGAATTCACATAAATGTAATAAATATTTTCGTTGGCTTTACAGAATGTCGTTTAAAAGTGCCTTTAATTTCTATAATTTTCTGAATTGTTTTACTTACATACTTATTACTACGTAATTTAATTTAATTGTCTAAACAACAGATGGCGCTAGCCCAACAAAAACCGTACAAGGTAATATAATTATAGTGTTATTACTTTAGGTGAATCGACTGTTTTGAGTTGGTTCAACAAAAGATTCGTTGAGGAGTCTTTCATTGATTCGTTCACTTCCGACACGGTAGACCGCTGTTAGGGGTTCATCGGTGATCAAGGATGTTGCTATTTTTCTGTTCATAGTGATTATTAGAATAGTATTTAAATTAAATGATTTTATGTTAGGTTACTCAAACTTACCATATAGTTGTATATAATTAAAATAAATCCTATTTCTATATGTTATATTTTTCATAATTACATATTATATTTTCTACTTACTGTTCGTACATCACTACACCAGTGGGTGGCGAAAGAGATGGGCTATTGGCCGTTAGCGAATAAAATAATTAATCTCATTGATATAATATAATATATATATAAGAACGAACTGATCAACAAATCAGCAGAGCAAACGAGATCATTTTGTTCACTTAAAATATTAATTTTAAAAGAACCGATATAAGTGTAGATTATCTTACACACTGAAAGCAAAACGGCAAAAGAACTTCGGTATTTTACTCATTTGGCAGACCCTTTTCCAACGCGACATACAGTTTTGAGAAAGCAATTCGTTAAGGAATTCAACTGGCCCAAGACACCAGTAGTGAAGCTGGCTTTAGGCTCTGGACCAGAGAACTTTCGATCACACACTGAGGGGCACGCCGCTCCTCAGCCTACGTGGAGAGACCCCGATAGTTTTCCAGTCCGCATTCAATCATCCTGCGAGCTGCATGTATCTTGTGAGCTACACGGTCGACCCATTGCCGTGGAGTTTCCTCCAGGTACTCCGTAACCCCCCCACCCACACACACACACACACACACACACACACACTCACAATCCAAAATTAGAGCTACCAAAATGCCCGTGGGTGTGAATAGCGTTTGTGCCTCGCCATGGGTTGCCGCCCCATCCTCAGTTGTTCCCGGTCTTGCACTCATGGGCTCCGGGCCCCTTACAACCCTCAATACTATAAACGGTTACAGAAAATGGAATGGAAATCTATGCTTCATCTTTATTCATTTGATCCTCTCGGTAAATTGCATTGCACTGTTTATCTTCTCCTAATGGTACACGCGGCATTTTCAGTGCAGTTTCCAATTTACTCTTAACTATTGTGATAGATGCAATTCATCATGAGGCCTACACGCACGCATACGTCGGCAGCCATCCAAAAGTGGGCGGTATTACACTAATTCGGACCAATGAGCAAAAATAATGGGGGAAAACGCCATCAACAGCCAATTAAAATGCTTACTCACATGGCCCCGCCTACGAGTGTCATTCAATGTCTATCCGCGGCAAGTCACATTTTTAGTAAACTAGTTGTAGCGGTTCAAGGCGAAAGTAAGTTACACGCGAAGCGTGGTCAGACTGATAGCGACGTCCTTGATGTGAGCTATTTCATTATCACTGAGTCCGTCCCACGCACATCCTTATCATCTGCCATCTGTGATTAAAATGAAGAATATGACTTTCAGAAGGCTAAAAAAGTTTAGTTCAAATGACACGAACTGTGGACCTGCGCGCTCGGACAGCGGCGAGATCTACTTTTCCTCTTCAAAGTCGGACAGTTTAGTTATGGACCGGCCGACTAGTTCCTCAGATATTTACAACTACAAGACCCTCGCTTATTCTGGAGGAACGTTACCAAGGAATTATAGAAAGGTATTTCGTTTCTTTATTGTTGAAAGTTTATTCAAATGAGTTTGCAACTTTTCTTGTTCTATTATAGTTAATAAGTGCCATCGTTAAAATTAGATTTTGTCCAGAATACCGCGAGCTGTATTAAATGTACAATGTTTGGACTTGTCTACAGTAATTGCTGGCCGTAGATACGGATGATTCTCCACTGGAGTGCATAACAATGGCAGGGTACTATTTTTTAAAAATACATCCTGAGTGCTAGAGCTGGCCGGTTGTTTATGGAAAACATTGTTCAGTGAGACCACTTCCTCCCCACTTCAAAACGCTGGTCGCCGAAGTAATTGTTTGACTTTGACAGCCGTCAGCGGGTCCGTGCTTCACGCGCGTTCCGTCCCGCGCGCTGTACTCAAATGTGAAGCGGCGGCGCGTGCAACCCGTTATGATTATCGACGATGATCCCGTGGCGGATGCGGTTCGTCTATATTTAAAATTCCATGACCGATATAATCTGTGCGAGAGCGAGTAACACTGCTGGACTTTTACATTTTTAATTTTACAGCCGAGCCTGGTTGGATTTTTGTAAAGACGAGAAACAGTTGCAGCGGTGAACCCGGAGTAGGCTAAAGTCGATGTAATTTATAAAATCGCCTTTGAAACGTGTGTTGATGTATGAAATTTATGCCGACTTTACGTCGAAGGTGGACACGTCCACCATACACTTCTCGAATCATTTCTCACTTCGTATAGAACGAAGCGGTACCGCCAAGGTGTGAACTGAACGGTCATTAGTGCGATTTGCATGTAGAACAGCAACGCGTTGCATTTGCATGTAACTGCGTTTTTTGCATTTACATTTTGGCAGGTGATCGGTGTGCGAACAGACTAGCAGTTGTTAAAGTCTATGACTGACTAATCACACGTCCGCAGTTTGTGACATCTGTGGGTGATGTTACTTTGTAGATGCGTGTGTGTGGTCTGCTGGTAAATATTCTGATAAAAGTACACGAGGTTTATTTCCATTAAAAGGGTTTTACAGTTAAGTTAGTGCTACCACGGGCTTTTAACATTTATCTTTCAAGATTTTAAAATAAACTACAGGCCATGCGCACATTCAGATTTGGGACAGGAAAGCGAATCCCCGCTACGTTCTTTCTGAGTCGTCAACTACGTCGTATGCAAACAATTCATTTTGCAGCTGTTTTAAATGAGACCAATATGTACCCGCTGCATTTTTTAATGAGCACACCGCCATACCGGTATGTGCCTGGGGTGACGACAAATGGATTAATGTATGCACGCTACAGGCTGATTTAAGATGCGGAGTTTCTGTTTAATGAGTGTGAATTTAGCAGACCAAGTTCCTGTTTTTTCACACGTCATGTTTTATTTTAAACTTTCTTGATGGTACCAAAACCACTATAGTGGTTCAGTTAATAAACGTAGAAAACTGTAATTATCATGGGGCAAATTCAGAGGCCTTTTAAGTGTGTTTAAGATATGAACAAAGGTTTTGGTGACACTTGTTGGACTTGTTTCAGAGTCCTGTGATATGAAGAGTGCTGTCTCAGAGCCCTGCTACCAGAGGTGGAAATTTCAGGTCCAGAAAGTAAAACTCCAGACCATGATTTTGTTTCAACCTTCCAGCTTGGTATAAAGAGCCACAGTCACAGAGCTCTCATCTGGATTGTGGAAACAACATCTTGATCTGGAATTTTATTTTCTGAAGCTGAAATTTCCACCTTTGCCTGCTACAGAGTGGACAGGGGCAGCCGTCCCATGCAGCGTCCTTGCTCCCCCAGTTGAGCCATACGGCCACAAAAGACCATTGTGAGGGGGGCGCACTCTCAATTTGCCCGCCCCCGTGGGACTCCAGAGGTATTCGGGAAATAAATGCAGTCATTCAAAGCGCTTTGTGGATAATTACACTTTCGGAGAACAACACTGGAAATCATTGAGGTGGAATTGGATTGAATTGGCTGGTTGTAAAAGAAAAAAAAGCCACGATCTGAATCATGTTGATTGGCGGTGGCGTTTCACTAGGCTCTTCTGTTATGTTCCTCTTGGGTTTTCTATTGGCACGGCATGGTGGTGCAAGGGTTAACACTGTTGCCTCACACCTGTGCAACCCGGGTTCGAGTGTCTCCCTGGGTTCCACATGTGTGTGGAGTTTGCCTGTTCTCCCCATGTCGTTGTGGGGTTTCCTGCAGGTACTCCGGTTCCCCCCCCACAGTTCAAAGACACGCTGAGACTAATTGCAGTTACAATAGTTAGGTGTGTGAGTGTGCCCTGCAATGGGCTGGCCCCCCATCCTGGATTGTTCCCCACCTTGTGCCTATAACTTCCGGGATAGGCTCCAGACCCCCCACGACCCAGAAGGATAAGTGGTTTGGAAAATGGATGGACGGATGGGTTTTCAGGTCCAGAAAGTTGAGATTCAGTGCTTAAAATTGAGCTTCCTGGATCACAGTGTAGAAGGGAAAACTTAGTTTAAACTTATGTCTTGCCACAGGGACAGAAGGAGATGTCCCTGATGTGCCTCAAACTCCCCTCCAGGGCACTTGTGTGATGCACCGGCATCACCCACCCCTGCTAACAGCCCCCTGCTTTGCTGCCCCGGCTCCTTTTTGGCTTGAACCATTTAACCACTACTATGTAAACAACCTTCAGAGGTGTTAGTTGTAGGAGGTGTTGGGCGTAGTGGTGGGAGGCAGGCGGCACAGAGGTGCATTGTGCAGAGTGTTTGTGTGCCTGTAGCACTAATGTGTGTCTCCTGTCCCCTGTAGGCAGCGCAGCACAAGTGGAAGCCTCAGAATCAGTCACCGGAGCAGTGCAGGTGAGCCTCCTCGTGTCTCCGCATGGCCCCTTCCTATACCCAGCCAGCCCACTGCTCCTCACCATAACCAGGCCTAACCTAGGCCATGCCTAGGTGTTAAACGGGTCTGCAAGAACTCCAGCTGCACCAAGCCTTATCTGCTGAAACCCTCAGAGCAGTGTGTCCTAACGCAGTACTAGGAGAGACCCCAAGAAAGTCAATGTTTTTCTGGACCGTTTGGCAGGGAGCTGGGAGGGTTGGGAAACATTGGCTTAGGGCACCAAGGAGCGATTCCTATAACAAACCAGACAATGCAGCCTTCAACAAAAAAGTTAAGTGATGTGGTCTTTTAAATATAATAAACCAGAGCACATTGTGAAGTCCTGCCTGTTTGTTTTCAGTAACAGGACTTTGATCATGTCTCCTGATATGTTTGCAGAATCAGAATGAGATTGACAGTAATTGGACACTGCTACTGTTTCGTATGTTTCTTTGTTGTTTGATAGGGGATTTCTTTTTCTGTTGTGTTTGTGGTGACATAACTATTCATGAATTGTGGTGGCAAAGGAATTACCCTGAGAGGTATTTGCACAGATATATCACTGATGTCAGAGGCTTCTCAGTGCATGTGCCCTATGGGTCTTAGGTGCTGCCTTGTCTTGAAGAAACAATAGTGCAAGAACAACACATGATGAGGGACACTCCTGTGTTTGGGTTGGTGCACAATGAGTGCCACGCAATGTTGTGATGAGGCTAGGGGTGGATTATCCCCCCCCCCCCCCATGTGTTTTAGTTCCTTTATTGAAATGTTGCCCTTTATGCTCCTTTTGTTTTCTAATTTCATTCTATTCAAAGCTTGACCAATTTCCTAATGATGTATTAGGGTTGACTGGTTCATCGGTGACAGGTTTCTATAAATAGTAAATGGCGTGATGACAGTGATTCATTTGTTTCTTTTTTCCAGTTTGATGTAATGATGTAATCTCACTTTGTGCAGGGGAGACTCAGTACTATCACCTCTGAGACATTGTTATTTTGAGTATAACATCCTTATTCTTCAAACAGTCGTTCTGGGCACTAATATACTTGACCTGAGCCTAGGGGGCTTCACAGCACACCTGCAAAGACCTAACCCTGGCCTCCGTCATCAGATACTTCACCAGAACCAGATCTTTGTCATAGTAAGGTCAATGCAATACATTTAGAAGCTAATACGTCACTTTCATTGCAGGACAGTCATTACCCTGGAGAAAGGACAAGAGGAGAGTTTTGGATTTGAGATTCAGGTAAGAATGTTCCTTCATTAAAACATGGCCAGGGGTGTTTGCAGACACATCCTTCAAGGACAAATAATCCTGTGAGGACAATGTGTATTTGTTGTGGGGATATTCACCAATTTTCATGGTTTAAAAAATATTTTGGTTTATTATGGGAGTTGGTGTGAAATAGTGACTCAGCAAGTAATTATCAAGTGTGTATGTACGTGTGTGTGTGGGGGTGGGATGTATATATTACATCATGGGCACCACATGCCGGTTAAGGTTAGGGCTAGGTAGGGGTTAAGGCACCTTATTTTGAGTTGGGCTGGACCCACAACCTCTTTCTGCAGCAAGCGACTTATTTCTCTCCATTTACTGAAAAAGCACATATGATGGCAGCAATAACGTTCAGCATTATTGTATCATGGGGATCGCAAAGCAGTGGCCAGATAGCTGCATATTTTTAGGAACAAAGTGTCTCTAAGTAGCGTTTGAAGGGGACCCTTCCTTTCCTGCCCTGTCTGAGCTACAGGACGTGAGATCCGCTGCACGCTCTGGAAAATGTATGATTTTGGGAATCCTGCCTCCTCCCTGTCTCTCCCCTTGATGTGGTCTTGGCAGTTTTTGCCAGCGGCTTGCCAAGCTTCGTTTGCGGCCGTTTTTGTTTTGCCGTGTTGTGGACTTTCCCTTTATGTCAGTATCATTCTAGAGGGTGAGCTCATGAAATGTTCATTGTCATGCTGAGCTTCCATTAAAACACCAGTGTCCTCGATGACATTTCTTATTATACACACCTGCAGTGACTGGTGTGGTCTGCAAAGGGAGAATAAATGAAATGGCCGTTGAAACTCAGCAAAGAAGAACAACCCTGGAACACCATATAGCCCATATTCTATGGGCATGGGGCATGTTTGTAAACACTTTAACATTTTAAAAACATGGGCTGCACAAATGAGCAAGTGCTAGACAGGGAACTATAGACCCACACACACTCATGCCCCTGCCGACAGAATGTCCTCCTGTCAGACATGGTTGTGTTCCATTGTGTCATTGTCCTGTATATAGCTGACACACCCACCTGAATTTGCAAGGTGTCTTTTCTAAGTCTTCACAGACCCAGAGTTCTCTCAGCTCTTGTTTGTCAACCTTCACATGGAAGGAAACGTTGACCATGGTAAATGATAAATGTAGCTCGCAAACAGGAAGTCCTCTAGCAATTAATGGAAGGGTGCACCTCTTTCATCTGGTTTTTTCAAAAGACCCTATAAGCTAATTCAGGACATGTTTAATTCTTTATGCTGTTTTGAGGAAATTAATCAGGAATTTTTGCTCATTTCCACACTAAAGCATAGATGAACAAACCGTTAAGGCCAAGCCAAAGTTTCATTGTACTGATCATTCTTCTGATGTTACAGGTCATTTTAGATTATAATTCTTGTTGGAGTTGGAAAACAGCATAGTTGATGACTCACACAGAGCCAAAAAGGGGCAGGACATTGTGCATCAAAGCTATCCCCCCCCCCCCATTCATAATATATAACCTAGAGTTTGAAAATGTGTGAATGACAAAACTGGAGAGACCAATAAACCACATTGGTGTGTTTATGGGGAGTCTTAGGTCTTAATAATGAAAAGTTGCACTGGCATTGTTTGCGTGACCACATTCCTTGCATTTGGTATATTTTTGTCATGTTTTCTAAGCTGACAAAACCTCACTTCCGGCCTGCTTCCAGTTAGAAGGATTTAGGAACACCCAAGATTGTATTTCCTTTCGCCAAATCGCACACGTCTGCTGCGACATTCTTTCTATAGCCCATCATATGATCCTGTTTCCAAATGCCTCTGAGTGACCTCCTCTGAGAGAGGGTGGGGCTCAGGCAGGTCCTGTTTTTCATGTTCTTCAGCCCCCATCCAGCAAGTCCTGTGTCAAATATGTAGTTTGATCCTAACCAAGGGCTCAGATGTGTTGATCTTGGGTGTAACATTCTCCTTCTTGTGCTGCTAAACAGATAAGGCTGTGCAAACACGAGCCCTTCAGGTTTGTGTTTGAGTGTCTGGTGGTGGAGGTTGGAGGAGCTGATTCCTACGTTTTCCACTTTCAGACCTACGGCCTGCATCATCAGGATGAGAACTCCGTGGAGATGTGCACATTCATCTGCAAGGTGCATGAGGACAGTCCTGCCCAGCGGGCAGGCCTCAGAGTTGGTAAGACACAGGGGTCCCCAACTATTTGCTGATTGGGGGAAGGAGGTGGGACAGTTCAAGACCAGTGCTCTAGCACTTCTGGACCTGCTGACTTGTTCTCTTGTTCAGATGTTGGGGGGGAGGAGTGACTTAGGACAAACTTGCCGAGCTAGATCATAAACAATTAGCCACATTGTATCCTGGATGCTTTGTAACTACACAGTTTACGTAACTACACTTTAGTCAAACGGTATCGCTGAGCATCTGATGGCAATGAGATCAAGCTACACACAGCATGTGAGGTACATCCGACAGACAGATACCATGTATCACCAAAGATCTATCTGCAGAAACCAGCCACCTTCAGACAGAAGCTGCTGTCTGTCAGCAGAGAGTGCTGCCCTTATTGAGATAACGTACACTATACACTAACATGCACTACACAAACTAGTTTCTGCCGTTGGCGAAACAGTGAAAGTGAGGACTGTGACTCAGTTTTTGCTGAAATAGTTGTTTTTCAAACTTTCCTGATTGCCTCTTCTGTTGGTGAAAACGGCAGACATGACTGATAGGAGACTTGGAGTGAAAAAAGGTGACAGTAATTTGCATTGAAACACGTGTCTTATTTAAATCTGCTTCCTGTATCAGCTACCTGTGTCTCTTTATCTGCCAGTTACATGGCAGCATATGAAAAACATTAACATGGACGGATGGCTTCAGTGAGTGTCTGCATGGCAAACTTGTTTTAATGCTCGACACGTCACTGGATCTGTTCGAAGCAGTTAATTGATGTTTGCGTCTCATTTGCCTCTGTGATGTGCTGCTTTTGCCTGCCTTTAGAAACATCCTGCGTATGTAGGATACAGCCCACTTACTGAACATTCACTGTGAGACCAGCTGTGCCTCCTAATTTAATTAAATGGACTCTATACAAGTCCTTTAGAGATTTTATTGGTTGCTTTATTCTTTTATGACCCATTACTTTATTCTGTCCAAATTAAAACTTATTTCCAGTTTTATTATGGCTGGTACCCTTTCCTATTTCTGTTTAGTGCATAATGAAATTAATTAAAATAGAAATAATATATCCTGTGTTATTAAATGTGGTAAATTTCACTTTTCTTGAATTTGACAGCAGAGTGGAGAGTATTTTAGAATTGAAACCTTCCAGTTTGAGCAATGAATGAACTGCTCATACCCTTTGGTGGCAGGCAGATGGAGCCTGGTTTTCTATCTCTCTCTCTCTCTCCCTCCATCTTTCCCTCCATATCTCTCTCTCTCTCTCTCTGCATCTGTCATTCATTTGTCAGTTTCACTTCCTGCATTCTTTGCGTACTTTTTATTTCATTGTGCTCTTATGAAACAACATGGCCTCATTCTGTTCTTGTGCCAAGAAGAAAGCATAGAATTCCAGAAAGGGGAGATCGCTTTTTAATTTCAATAAGTGGTCAAAGTGTTTAGTTATATGGTCCTGATGTCATGAGACTACACCTAAAACTGGGGCACACAAAATATACTGGCTAATTGAGCAGCGTAGTCTGTGATCTTTGCATTCGTTTTTGGGGTATGTGGGTGGGGTAGCAGTTTGTGAGCAGGAAGAGGCTAATAGTGGCCGAGTACATCCTGTACTCCTATAAACCACAGGGGTCTGAAAGAGAAGCTAATGGTGATCGAGTACGGCCTGTTACTCTATACACCACAGGGGTGTGGAAGA
>JABFEA020000110.1:28630134-28641798 GCA_019775915.2 Cyphomyrus plagiostoma
CCCCCCCCCCCCCCCCCCCCCCCCCCCCCGCCTTAGGGAAGTGCGAGGCAAGGGGGCTGAGCGTTAGCCAATTTGCCATTTCGGTCTACTCAGTGCACTGGGCTTGCCTGGCTACAAGGGATGTGTTTTCTGTGCTCCGTAAGAAAAGAGTGGGGAGTTTTAAGGTACACACTGACGTGTATCACCACCCCAAACGTTTAGGGGGTATGTGTTTTGTGATGAACTGTATGTGTCTTCATAGATGCTGGCTGTGTGCACTTCACTGGAATCAAGTGGCTGATATTTTTTGCTTATGTTTTGATATTATTTACTATTTACTTTACTATTTACTATTAAATCTTGCCATAATGTTATTGCTGATGGGTGAACGCGAAGGAGTCCATAACATTAGTTTTTTTTTTGTTTGTTTTTCTACATTTTTCCTCATTGGTGGGGAAATCTCCAGGTGACCATTTCCCCATTGTGGTTTTTAGATACATGCAGTCGGCGATGGACACTGTGATCCGGTGCTGCCCCTCCGTGTCCCGGATGTCCCAGGGTCTCCTCCAGCAGGCGGGGAGGTCCTTAGTGGACTGTGCCCAGAGGTGTCCCAAGATGATAAAGCTGCCATCCAGGGCTCCTGCTCGTGCTTTCACTCCCTCCACCACCAGCCTCCAGAAGAAAGAGGAGACTCCATCCAACAGTTATGGTGAGCAGATTCCAACCATCCCAGAAAGAATTTTCCATGTAGCTGGATCATTTTCAGAAAGTTTTGCATTCCATAAGAGTATTATATTCAATAAGCTTTATCTCAAAATCATTTTATGTGATTTGAGGTTAATATGATGATAAGCCGGTGCGACTTTATCTATTTTAAGCTTGTAATGGAGAAAAAACATGCGTAGGTGCAGAGCCCGCCATAGAGCAGCTTGCTGGGCACCCTGCCGCTCCTCTGGATGAGGCTATGGCCTCCAAGTGCCCTTTCCTGGTGACAGAGATGGAGGAGAAGAAGAGCAGTGTGGTGAGGAAGGCCAGGATTGAGCTTCAGGAAGACGTACAGGAGATTCAAGCTGTTCGCTCAGGTAATTCTATCCTCATAGCCCTGTATCCTGAACTCGGAATCATTCATAAATAGCCACAAAAGCTGGAATACACATGAGTGATTGACTAAAGCATTTCTGCTGGCCATCAGTGGCCAACAGTTTTAGTTTTAATTGCCCATATTTATGCAACATTTACCTAAGTCAGAGGAGTGCAGAAATGGTTGGATGGTTACAATTTTTAAAATATATCGATGATTTAATGAGTATAATTTTAAGAGCATAATACTGACTCTGGAACCTGTGACCCTGAACCGCTTTGGGCCTACATCATGTCTCCCCTCAAGGGTAACTGTCAGGCTGGCTCTAACCAGTCGGGACTTACAAATTCACTCTGGTATGTCCAACCAAACCCACCACGATTCTCACCCTTCCTCCCTCTCATCTTAACTTTCTACTAGAATGCTAGACACGAGAAAAGTTGTTTTAAGTCTCTGTAAGCAGTGTCCATGCTTTTCCGTCTCACTTGAATGCTCTCATTGTGACAAGCGACCGATATCAGTCATAAAACAGTATATTTTTTAAATGTTAAGGAATTTTTGCCTGGTTGGAAAGCTGCGCCTGGATGTTGTTCAAAGAACCTCAATGGGGCTCTTTCACTTGGTGTGTTATTTAAGGATTCCATAAGAAGAGAGATCTGCAATCTGAACTCCCCCGTACTTACTGTATCTTATGTTGGATATTACTCTATATTGTTTTGCATCTTTGCTATAGTTATTTCATGTAGTGAAATTGCCACTTTATATTTTTCTTTGAATTGTAACTGATGTGTAATATGACTGCCTAGCAAGTAAATTACTTTGAGTAATTCTTGCTTCTCTGAAATGACTGTCTCTAGGAGATTCATGGGAGTGGAGCTGCCACAATGTCTGGCCAGGATCTGTACACATTACCGCATTAGCCAAGGAGTCAGGGGCATTAACATGGCTTTCTGACTAACCACCTGGATCGGTTAAACTGGAGCTGAGTGGCTGCATAACATTGTACAGTGATAAACTGCCTTGCAGGCTCTGAGTCAAACAGGCTCTGTTTGTGCCTGATCTGACTTGATCATATTGGCACTATAATAATTTTAAACTACCATGTGGTCTACAAGCTGCGATAAAACTAGTTTCATTTTGTGTCCGATTATTGCTTGATTGGTGAAAGCGAATCCCAAACAAGTTTACTTAAAGAAATGTTTGCAAGTAATCAAGATTAACCCTAAATTACTCCAATCGGCCATAACATTAAAACCACTGACAGGTGAAGTGAATAACATTGATTATCTCATTACAATGGCACCTGTTATGTGAACAGTCAGTTCTTGAAGTTGATGTTTTGGAAGCAGGCAAAGTGGGCGAGCGTAAGGATCCGAGCGACTTTGTCAAAGTATTGATGCGTCGATGTACGTGGCGAGCGAAGGCTAATCTGTCTGGTCTAATGCCACAGAAGAGCTACTGTAGCGCAAATCGCTGAAAAGGTTAATGCTGCCTCTGATGGAAAGGTGTCAGAAGACACAGCGCGTCAAAGCTTGCTGAGCGTAGGGCCGCGTCGCTGCAGACTACTTCGTAGACCACTCAGGTGCCCATGCTGATCCCTGTCCAGTATTGAAAGCTCCTACAATGGAGTCATGAGACCATGTAGCGCTGGAAGAAGGCGGCCTGTCCTGATGAGTCACATTATCTGTTATATCCTGTGGACGGCCAGGTGCATGTGCGTCATTGACCTGGGGAGGAGATGGCACCAGGATGCACCATGGGAGGAGGAAAGCTGGCAGTGTGATGTCCTGGGCAATGTTCTGCTGGGAAACCTTGGGTCCTGGCATTTATATAGATGTTACTTTGATATGTACCACTTACCTCAACATTGTTGGAGACCAAGTCCGTTCCTTCATGCTAGCGGTTTTTCCAGATGGCCGTGGCCATTTTCAGCAGGATAATGCACCCTGCCACACTGCAAGAAGTGTTCAAGAATGGTTTGAGGAACATGAAAAAGAGCTCAAGGTGAAGTTTGTCTGAGGGCCAAATCCAATCCATGGAGTCCCCACCTTGCAACTTACAGGACTTAAAGGATCTGCTGCTCATGCCTTGGTGCCAGATTCCTCAGGGTACCTTAAGAGGTCTTGTGGAGGACATGCTTCGATGGATCAGTGCAGTTTTGGCAGCACAAAGGACACCTTCATTATATTATGCACATGGTTTTAATGTTATGGCTAGTCGGTGTATATTGTAATAAAATTTACATGCCTTAGAAATACCTAAACTGAAATTATTTGAAGTCACATTTAATTCAGCTTCATTTTAAGTTTAAGTAATATTTTTAAAGAAAGGCTAGGAGATACCTAAACACCTGCATAATTAGTGACTGGGCCAGTGGGTGGTTTTCTTTGACTCATCAGGTGATGATAGGAGAAAAAGGGCTGAATTATGGTCTAGTTTAAGTGATGACTGGAAAAAGTCAGCCGAAAAACTTTTTTCCAGCATGACATGAGGAACCACACGGTTCTTACCAGCAGCCTTTGGATGACATCATTGTTGTTCTACAGAACTGGCTGAATCCCCTCTGAATCCCAGTGTGGTCAACATCACCAAGGAAGATGGAGCCGTGCAACAGGGTCTTCTAAGAATATTGGCCCAAGGGCTGCCTCACCTACTGCAGAACAACATGCCCAAGAGTGAGAGTCGTGCTTGTAATTGCAGTGACCTTATCCTTGTGGTAACCATTTTTAAAGCTTCAACTGTAGTTGCTCATTATTTATTGATTTAGTGCAAAATTTTCTCTTGTATACAGGTATTTTAACATTTATGCAGTGCTGTGTTTATTGATGCCATATAAATTTATGCTGAAAATGAGTTAACAGGCACAGTAAAACCTTGGTAAAATCAAGCTAAATGTTTGTTGATGCCACGTTTTACTGTTATTCATAATATATTTTGTCCAAACCATCTCAATTTTTTGCAGCACTCTGTAATTTCTCTTATGACAAATTCTTTGAGAAGAAAATTGAAGATAAAAAGAAGGATCACACCTACCGGGTCTTTAAGACTGTGAGCAGGAAAGCCGACCATTTCCCTATGGCGTACGACTATTCGGATTCTCTCTCCCTGCCACGTGAGGTGTCTGTGTGGTGCAGCAACGACTACCTGGGAATGAGCCGACATCCACGGGTTGTCCGTTCCGTCATGTATGTCCTCAAGTCGTCTCTGAGATTCCCCTGCTCCTTACCATGGGCGTTTCAACATTAGTAGCCGAAGGTTATTTTTGATCAATCCAAATGATTTCACTTTCACTTGGAAAGTATGGTGATATTTATCGTGTTCATGTGTGACACTGTTAACTCACAACTACCGGGGAGAGGCCTGGAACGTGTTAGAACAGGGGTGGGCAATCTTATCCGCAAAGGGCCGGTGTGCATGCAGGTTTTTGGGGTAACCTGTAGGTCAGCTGTTGAAACCCAGGTGTTTAACTCCAATTAGTCCTCTAATTAGTAATCTAATTAGGGAGTTGCAACAAAAACCCGCGCACACAGTGACCCTTTGCGGATAAGATTGGCCACCCCTGGGTTAGAACATACAGCACTAGGTCACAGAGTTCCCTCGGGACCTATAGAATATGCTTGTGATTATCCTAATTAAGATAATCATTACCAAAATGTAGTACTACCTTCAGTACTACAGAAATATACTTATCCTCAGCTGTTCTCAGTTCTTTTACTGAAGTAATCATTTATACAGAAAGTCACCCCAGGTTTGTGTGTAATTTAGATGGTAATTAAAATGTTTTTCTGAAAAGGGTTTCGAATTAGAAATACAGTTTATACAAGTATAGACATTCAGACTATGCGTGCTGTCCTTGGTCGTTAGGGAGGCTTTGCAGAATCATGGCGCTGGAGCCGGAGGCACCAGGAATATCTCCGGGACAAGTAAACTACACGTGGAACTTGAACGCGATTTGGCAGATCTGCATGGCAAAGATGCTGCACTGGTCTTCTCATCCTGCTTTGTGGCTAATGATTCCACCCTGTTCACTCTAGCAAGATTGCTGCCAGGTACCATAGCAAAATTAGGTTAATAATTGAAGGCTAAATGTCTTTGTATGTATTTGCTAAAAAATATTTCTACCAGGGTGTGAGATCTACTCCGATGCTGGCAATCATGCTTCTATGATCCAGGGGATCAGGAATAGTCGAGTATGCAAGTTCATCTTCCGTCATAATGATGTTGCTCACTTGCGTGAGCTCCTGGAGAAATCCAACCCATCCGTCCCAAAGATTGTCGCTTTTGAGACAGTACATTCAATGGATGGTAGGTATACTTTGTGTCTTTCATGGTCAATACAATTGCAAATGCCCAGACAATAGAAGATGGTACCATCTCTGTTGTTTGAAGTATTCCCTGAAGTAACTTCATTATGAACCTGCTGCAGTGTACTTAGGAATCCCACATGTGTTTCAACTGGATGTGAGTGCAAGTAACAACCTTTGGATGCATGACACTTTGGGTATTTTTTAGGGAGTGTGTGTCCGCTTGAGGATATATGTGATCTTGCTCATGAGTTTGGCGCCATCACTTTCGTCGATGAAGTTCATGCCGTTGGCTTGTACGGAGTGCGAGGAGGTGGAATTGGAGACCAAGATAAGATCATGCACAAATTGGATATAATTTCTGGGACACTAGGTAAGGGCTTCACCGAGTCCAGAACTAGAAATTCAATGGGCCTTTTTGTTGGAGACACATCCCTACCAATATTGTGGAAGAGACGTGTGTTTGTGGGGAGTTCAGGCTTGATTTACTCTGTATCAATGTTGAAACCAAACCTGCACCCTTGCCAAAAAGATTCAAATGATCATATTATCAGTGAATAATGTAGTGGGCCATGGTACTATTACAAATGTGACATGTTGGGATTGATAGGAATTAAAAGGAAGATTTATTGAGAGATCACATTTAGGCTGGTGAATGAACATCGGGCACAGGAACCAATGGAAACCATTCTGCTGTCCATGTAGGGAAAGCCTTTGGCTGTGTGGGTGGTTACATCGCCAGCACACGTGCGCTGGTGGACACGGTGCGCTCCTATGCCCCAGGCTTTATCTTCACCACCTCATTACCACCGATGCTGCTGGCCGGTGCACGGGAATCCATACAGACCCTGACGGGTGACGAGGGCCGTGTGCTCAGGCGGCGGCACCAGCGTAACGTCAAGCTGCTTCGCCAGATGCTCATGGATGCAGGCCTGCCTGTGATCCAGAGTCCCAGTCACATTATACCTGTAAGGGTGAGTACTCTTTGGACTCTTTGGTTAGTTGCACCCATCCTTGTTCCAACTGCTTATCCTGAGCAGGGTCACAAGAGGGCACAAGGAAGGAATCCGACCTACCTTTACCATACTACATACCTTTGGATTATAGCAAGAAACCTGCATGAGATGGGGAGAACCTGCCAACTCCACACAGGAGAGCAGAGCAGATGCAGAATTTGAAGCACAAACCCTAGATATGCGAGACAAAAGTGCTATTCACTTGGTTAATTGTAACGCCGTTCAGATGTTTTTAAATCATTCTTCCACCACTTCAAGGTTTCAGATGCACCGAAGAACACTGAAATCTGTGACATCATGATGAGCCGATACAATATCTATGCCCAAGCAATAAATTACCCAACAGTGTCCCGGGGGGAGGAACTTCTCCGCATTGCCCCCACCCCCCACCACACTCCTCAGATGATGGAATTTTTCGTTGGTAAGGTGTTGTCACATGTGCTTAGTTTTAGCTGTCAGTAGGTTTCTTGGTACCTTTTCCCACTCTCTTCCATATCCCACAGAGAAACTAGTGACCACCTGGAAGGAGGTTGGCCTCCAGCTGAAGACACGGTCGCCCGCAGCGTGCAAACTCTGCCAGCAACCACTGTACCTGGAAGAGATGACCGAGAAAGAGAAATCCTACTTTAGTGGACACACCCTCCTCATCTCAGCCATGGGCTGATTACTGACCACAACAACCTCATAATATTTAAATAATATTCAAAGTCTAATTAACATCAAATATATGTCTTTGTTTGGTGAGTGCTGGTCGGCAAAGATTAATTATTAAGGTCATTGACATACCTTGTGCTACAGCGCTAGCATGTGTCAACGTGGTAAATTAGAATTAGAATTAAAAGCCTTTAAATGTCATTATACCATATATAATGAAATTGCACAGCAGCTACTCCTTCAGATACAACAACAAACAAATTTTCAGATTCAACAAAAACATTCAATCATTTACACTACAGAAGGTAATACAAATAAATACTACTGAATAAAAAGTATATAAATATGTGTACATAATATGCATATTGCACAGAGAGCAATACATTGTCAGTATATGTTTTCCTATGAACTGTGTGTGTTTTCCTTAGCATCTGACCTCAAACGCCAGTTCTTTGTTAACTGCTGGCTTCCCCGTGTGTGCCGCTGCTTGTTTAACAGTGGTAGTGATAGGCTAAATAAATGTCAGGACTTGTATTTCAATGAGCTGTCATGTCCCTTATTAAAAACAACACAACCCCATGAACTTTCCACACTGGTGTTAGAAGTGGGACCTCAGGTTGGCAATGAAATCAGAGAGCAGAAAATCCAGGAAGTGACGGCAGCAGGAGTCATTGAGCTGTAAGTTGTACCAGCGGTCATGGTAAAGAAGGTAGAAGGGTTATGGCATTTTTGTGTACCCGTCGAGCATCTGAACGCCATGACTTAGAAGGACTTGCGCTTGCTGCACCAGATTGATGATACGCCGAATCACATCACTAGATCGACATGGTACAACTGCTTGGATACTGAAAGTGGATACTAGTACACCAAACTTGCCCCAGATGCCCAACCCAAGACTGCATTTATTGGTGGTTAGAGTCTGTGGCACTTCTGGGTTATGCTGTTTGGCTTGTGTAATGTCCCATCCACGTTCCAATTGCTGATGGAGAAAGTCCTGGTCCACATCCCATGCAGCCAGGGTGTCGCCTACCTGGACAAACTGCTCATTCTGTCGACTGTGATAGAGCAATCGATAATTTGTTCACTGTGTTAATTCTATGATTCCGATGAGGATTTGTTTTATTGGTTTATCGATGTTGGTTTATTCTGTCTTGCTGTCAATTGGTTGTGTTTTTATCTTAATTGCTTTTAATCTGATGGTCATTTCTTTTACCTTCTGTTTTAAATTAGTTTTAGGTTTGGCTTTTACTCTTAGTTTAACTGACCTATAATTCTGTTTTCTAATCCTGGGAATATTCAGCGGAGAAGGTGTGGCTAATCAAACACCGAATACTTTTTTTGGCTCCATTACAGCTCCATTTAAGGAAATGCGCCCTCAGTGAAGTTAAAACAGAACCACAGGAACATTGTGCAAAAGGCAGAACTAAGTTCTGAAAGTTCTCATCTTACTGTAATGAGGAAACCATGCTTATCTATTTCAAAGGGCAATGTACGCAATTTTGCATACATACTTAGGTCTTTTGATAGTAAAACATTCAAAGAATATCATTTTCTTTATTATCAGCTTTACTTCAATTTTTGATCCTGAGATATAGGAGTATATAACATAATTATATAAGTAAATGGAATTTTAAGGTCACACCAACAAACTGTCAAACTAACAAAATGTGAATCTTGAAGAACTTTCTGTATTTAACAATGTTTTTTCTCTTGAATAATACTTAATTTTCTACATACATTTGCAGTTCCTGGAATGGGGTAAATTCTAGCCATTAGCCTTATCAGGGTGTCCTCTTCGAAGGCTACAATGTGACCTTCTCCTCTGGAGAAACCTTGAGAGGGAAACACATTGTGTACAAATGTTTTGAATCTCTGGGTCGTTCCCTGCCTTGCACTCATAGGCTTCAGACCCCTGTGGCCCTGAATAGGATAAGTGAGTACAGAAACTGGATGGATGAATGAATTCCATGATTCTAAAGTTCTTGGAAACATTGCATTCCTATATATAAATTTCTCTGTTTCCCTGCAAGTAACAGTCTGAGGCAAATTTACACTTTAGCTGCTAGATTTCCCTGCGAAATGTCTTGTTGTGGGTCTGGTGGCACCTAGATGTTTTTGCATGGTTTCCATTTAAGTTGCATTGTAACCTAGGCGCTTCAAGTTAATAAATTCACTTCCAGTAAATAAACATCATTGGCTCAATGCAAACTATACGTATCCATTCGTATCTGTGAATGCAAAACAGGCCTTTTCTCAGTAAAGGAGTACGTTTAACACTCTAATTGGAAAATATTAATGACTAGGTGTCATGAAGGGGCAGCAGTAGATGGCACTGTCGCCTCATACCTCTGGGACTAGGGTTCGAGTCTCTGCCATGTGTTTGTGTTTGTTTCCACGTTCTCCCAGTGTTGTCATGGGATCTCTCCAGTTCGTACCCCGACAGTCCAAAAACATACAAAGGTTAATTGGAGTTATCGAATTGCCCCTAAGTGAACGAGTGTGGGTGAGTGGTGTGTGAGTGTCCCCTGTGATGGGTTGGCGCCTCATACTGGGTTGTTCCCTGTCTTGCACCCATAGCCTCTGGAATAAGCTCCAGACTCCACACAACCATGATTAGCATAAGCAGGAGATGAAAGGATAGACGTTGTGAGCTGTGAAGAGAAACACAGCCTTTCCGTGATAATCACAGGAATGTTCCAAAATAGATGATCATGATGATCACAGGAGCTGAAGTGGAGTAATTATTTGGCTCTTTTTCAGAATTTATGTGGGAGTTGGAGTTGTTTGATGTGCAATGGGAGCAGGCTTCTGATGAGGATAACTTATTCATGTGGTCTCCAGCCCAAACTTTCTTGATGTTAACATTTGTGTGGTTGTTGACCAGGACAATTGACTATTTATTGGAATGGTGAGACACACAACTCTCCACTCCTACATTCTGGCCCAAAGCTTTGAAGGTCCTCATCTGGTGTTCTTCAAAAGGTTCTCCAACTCAGTGTACAGCTCAACAAGTATGTTGCTAAGTGAAAATTCTATTTCAATGTGCCTTTTAAGCTGGCCAACACTGACTGATGTTGGTGGTATACGGGAGTTATTGTAATAGATGAGAATGACTGCTTATTGTAGGCTACATTACGTATAATCTATAATACATTTGGAGTTATATTGTTGTCATGTTGCACAGTTCACTTCTCTCTCCATGGTAAGTTTTATCTAGTCAGTGAAACATTTACTCTATCTTTACAGCTGATATATTTCAAAGAACAAGGAAGTACAATTTGTCTTCCATCTGTCTTAGTTCACTCATTTAATTATTTTCGCAACAACAGTAATGCAGTCTTCTTTCATTTCCTAGTGATTTTTGTAATTTCTTAATTATATGTCTTAACATCCTTTCTGCTGTCCTCATAGTTAAATTACTAATTTAATACATTTACTGATTAGTATCTGTTTCATTATGGTCTAGCTAACAAGAAGGGTCATGTAGTTCTTATGGCTTTCTGCTGGGTTTGTCAAGTGAATGTTATCTTTAGCAGGAAATAATATATATATAAATATATATATATATTTAAATTACGTTTTATATTTTAATACACGGTTTACAATACAGGCTCTGCTCAGACAAAAGGTATGTATTCCTTCCCCTGATAATAAATGTGATAACACTTCCTATATATTGCCACGCCCGGCTCGTCCGATCCTCCCGTGTGCCACGCCCCCCTCGTTACCTCGTGTTTATTCCTGATTATGATCACCTGTTGCTTGTAATTCCGTGTTTGTCTTGTATATTAGTCCACGTCTGTTCCTCTAGATCTGTCATTAATGTGCGTCGCTGCCTCCCCGTTCATGGAAATAATCCCGTTTACCTTTTGCATTCTTGCCTACCTGCCATCCTCGCGAACGTGACATATATGAATCTCAACCAGCATCACAGTAGCTTGATATCTCAGCAAGAGGACAGTCTTCTTAAACAAAAGACGTATTTAATCAAAACAAAGTTCCTCCCCCGATTTTTATCAGCGAAGCTACAAAACAACTAACAATAATAATAATTATTATTCTGAACAAGTAATTGGACAAATATAGATGCAAATTAGTATTTGTTTTTTTTAATTAATTCTTTCATAAAAAGATTCTATTAATATATCTTAATTTATCCCATTCAAATTGTCTCAACTAATCATTATTGTGCCAGTTTTTTCTCAAAGTAGCAGGAAACTCGCCCCATTTCATTGTTTCTGGTCTGTCTTTTGTTTTTCTTTTGTACGCCAGAAGTTTTTCACATCAGGCGTGTTCCATTATGGTACTGTAACTTAATGCACACAGAAGTCTTTCTAGATCATCTATTGAAACACATTCCATACACTTAACACACATACCCTTACAACTGTTTGAAAGCAGCACTTTCGATCAATGAAAAAGCAGAACACAACGGAGCACGGTAGGGCACCGTAAAACCTAATGGGGATCTAGTGGCCTCTTGTGTCCAACAGTAAAATTACACTTTCGAATAAGCACGCTCCTATCTCCGTTCACAGAATAGATACGCAGATTCCATCCACCCATTTTCCAAACCGCTTATCCTACTGGGTCGCGGGGGGTCCGGAGCCTATCCCGGAAGCAACGGGCA
>JABFEA020000110.1:28647868-28674753 GCA_019775915.2 Cyphomyrus plagiostoma
TGCCCTGTGCTTTTCACAGATGAGAGCAGGTTCACCCTGAGCACATGTGACAGAAGTGAAAGGGTCTGGAGAAGCCGTGGAGAACATTATGCTGCCTGTGACATTATTCAGCAAGACCGTTTTGGTGGTTGGTCAGTGATGGTCTGGGGTGGCATATCCATGGAGGGACACACAGACCTCTACAGGCGAGACAACAACACCTTGACTGCCATTAGGTATCAGGATGAAATCATTGGACCCATTGTCAGACCCTACGCAGGTGCAGTGGGTCCTGGGTTCCTTCTGGTGCATGACAATACCCGGCCTCATGTGGCAAGAGTATGTAGGCAATTGCTAGAGGATGAAGGAATGGATACTGTTGACTGGCCCCCACGCTCGCCTGACCTAAATCCAATGGAACACCTCTGGGAAATTATGTTTCAGTCCATCCAAAGCCACCAGGTTGTACCTCAGACTGTCCAGAAGCTCATTAATGCCCTGGTTCAGATCCGGGAGGAGATCCCCCAGGACACCATCCGTCGTCTCATTAGGAGCATGCCCCGATATTATCAGGCATGCCTACAAGCACGTGGGGGCCATTATAAACTACTGAGTACGATTATGAGTTGCTGCAATGAAATTTCAGCAAAATGGACCAGCCTACCGTATCATTTTTTCACTTTGATTTTTGGGGTGTCTTTGAATTCAGCCTCTGTAGGTTGATCATGTTCATTTCCATCAAATGATGTGACATCCTTTCGTAGATATACAGTATGATTTTTTTCCCCATTGAGGTCTGATGTGTTTTCAAAATGTTCCTTTAGTTTTTTTGAGCAGTGAATATTTTTCTCACCCTGTCACATCAGTTATGGCTGCAGTAGGACAAAAGCAAAATGCAGTGAAGGTGTAATATGAGGCTAACCCTGAACCAAATGAGTACCGGGAATCTTTAATGTTCCTCTAAAACCAGAGAAATAACTATTTTTATAATTTATCATCATATTGATACACTACTAAAGATTTGTTAAAGGGTTATTGAAAAAATAGTTGCGAAATATTAAGAACTGAAAACAAGCCAATCACGACTTGGCTATAGGTTTCTGATAAAGAGCCTCTTGGAAGAAGAGGAAAAGCTAACTGTTAGCTTGTCAGTTTCTCCCACAATGAGAGAATCTCTCTTGGCAGTGCAGGTTTATCACAGGGACACACAAATCAGACTCCAGTTCCTGTTTGGTGAAGAGTCAAAATGTGATACAAAAAAATGGTTCACTTCAAGAAAATGCAATAACTACCATTGTGTGCTCAGTGTACTGGACAGAAAAAAAATATAAACCAGCTTGTCCAGCCAATTCAAATTTTTCAGACTATTACCATAATGTATGCAGTGATAATTTCCCATAACTGGCATTTTGCTTGTAGTAAAGTGAAAAAAATGGGCTTCAAAATTCATATGTGGGATCCCTGTGCATTATCAGTAACTGCTTTGTTTAGCTAGTAAAAGCAGAGTGGAAATAGTCCCTCAGTGTACCGATGTACACATTTCAAAGGCTCATTTCCTTCCTGTTAGATGTCTGGTCGTCACAGTTCAGCTCATTTAATCTGTTTCCATGTGGAATGTGCCGTTTACCTTCTGTACAATATATTTTGATCCGGGTACTCGATTATTTTTATTATTATTATCTGTGAGCTCTGAATTCCATCAGCAACACGAGGCCAGGGGTACATTTTACCGACCGGCAGGGGAAGTCGGACCCATCATGAGGTCCAGAATAAATTGTGTTTCATTTTGGATGTGGCCCGGGGAACTAGTTGGTTAGGGTTTAGCCAGTCTAAAGATAGCTTTGGCTGGTAGAAGAAGGAAGAATGCAAGGATGCCATCAGGTGAGGCTACAGTCCTGCTTCAGGTCTAGCTGTTGTGGCTTAGACCTCATTTCCTAATTCTGCCTTAAACACATCGAGGAGAACTATCTGAGTACAGATTCTATTCACCTGATAGTGCTCTGGACCATAAGGAGCTATAAGGAGAAGCTCTTTTCACTCCCATTACTTGTGTAAGTATTAATCATGTATCAACACATTGTCTAAGGATTGCTTAGTAGAGTAAGGTTAGTACAGTTCAGAAAATTCAAGCGATCGCCCTGGAATTTCTACAATACTATGCTTGAAAATTCTGACGTATAATAAAAATTCTGAAATGAAAATTGTAGGAAAAATTTGTATAAGGCCGTGATAATACAGTATGTCTATTTTCAAACTTTCTTCAGTGCTAGTGGCACTGGTCAGAGAAATACAATATAACAGGTATTCAGGTCAAACATTTAACAAAAAGGTTCAAGATTTGGGCCTGCATTCCAACATGTGGTCTGGAAAACAGTAAATGACTCTGCTGTCAAGCTGTCCTCCACAGGCATCCAGTCAAGGATGGTGATGAAAATGGCTGATGTCCAATTAATTTCTTTACTCAACTATCTTTAGTTATCTCTCTTTTCTTAGAAAGCAGTGCTGTTAATTGACACACCTGCCGAAGTACTGAAGACGGGGAGATATAATTCACTTTTAGTCAAACCAGCTCTGACTACAGCAGCAATAATACTGCATTCCATGTGAACTGGGATGTCAGAATCACCAAGTTCCTAGTCAAAAATTTCAACTGGAACAACCCCTGAAGTCAGAGAACTCGGAAAGTGGGAGGAACCTCTGTAACCCTGACCTCCAATTAACAGGAGAAAATCCTGTAGTTTTATACCACATAATGCCTTGTTATCAACTGGTATTGTTAACAGTGGCTAACAATGAACTTGGCTCAAACTGCTATTGCCAAATGGCTCTCCAACTTGTTGAACTGGAATGCGATTAACTTGGGTGTGACATCAGTCCCATCTCTGACTTCCAGCCTCTCAGGTAAATGGAACGCAGCATAATAGCAGCTATTGATTGTTCTGATAACATAGTCATAAAGCATAATCACTTTAAGGAGCCTTTTCAACAACAAGCCTACCTTTGCTTCCAGATTCCATCAGCAGTATACTTAAAATTCCTCATTTTAGAAGTAATAGTTCAAGATTTTACAGCATCTTTACTTTAAATTCATTTAAATCAATTTTTTGCCCCTTCTTAAATTATTTCACTGCATGCTAGTAGGATGCCCTATCAAACAAAACCAGTGTCGCAGAGGGTGAGCTCCAGTAATCCAAGAACACTATTTTATACTGGAAATTGAACTGTCCAGTTTAAATGCTGTGGTTATTTTTAGCTTCAGGGATGCAACTCCATCCCTCATGTCTTCTACATCCAGGAAACTGGAGTGTGATGTCAATAAATCTGATATCTTGAGAATCTGCTGCCATAGGTATCATAACTGTGCAGTGCTGTGGGATGCTTGCCCTGTCCTTGGATAAGGCAGATGAAGGCCTTGTCATGTTTTCATATTTGCCATGTGACTGTGATATGCAGGTATTTTTATCCAGCATCTACTCATGTGCATTTTGATTACCTGAAACTGGAACTTTCCTGCCTTGTGGTTATTCTTAAAATAAAGGTGAAAATACTGAAATTCTTTCACAGTTTTTAGAATTTGTGTCTCGAGACTAACACTTCCACATAATTATGCCTCCGATTATAGATATCAGATGGGCTATTCATTATGCATCACAATTCCTGGCTCTCCTCTGTGTATCCAACTTCGCACACTCTTCCGTAACCTGCAGTTGAAGGACAGGTGACCTTTAGGGACAAAAGGGTACGAGCACATGATGAACCAGACTGGGTTATTATGTGTAAATTGCAAAGTTCAATCTTTTTTTAGACTTCAAGGCCTTTATTGGTGACTGCTTCACATAATTCCTAGGAACCACGTGTTGCTTCATTCATGCCCTTGATCCATATCCATTAAAAGTCAATGTTAGTCTATGCTGAACGATGACCAGATGAGTGACAGCAGATGGCAGTTTACAAATCATCTTCTCGCTTTGTGTGTCATGTGCGTGAATGTGATGTAGAATGGAAATGACAGTGTGAAAAGGAGACAATAACTAATCAAGGCAGTTAATTAAGTTTCACAATGCTTTCACTTTGGATTGCAGGGGCAGCTCTAAGAGCTTAAACATATTCTCAGACTTACAGTACATACACCTGCTTGGACATGAATCAAAGGACAAATTGCTTTTGGTAAATTATTTTAGCCTTAAAAGGAACATGGGGTGAGCCACTCAGATCACGAAACGATGAGAGCATGTTCAATCTTATGTCTTAGCAGCTGTATTGTGGCAATTAATGAGATTTCTCAATGGATAGTCAATGAATGATCTCACCTATTGCTGTATAAAATCAGGCATTCCTTTAAATGTGTTATTTGAAAAGATGTAGTACAGAGAGAATAGGGTTAGGTCGCACGGATGTTGCTATGAAACGGATGTTTTTAAAAGAGCGAGACCAGCAGTTCTAGCACCAGGAGGCACCTACTCAGACAGCTTTATTGAGGCTGAGTAATTATCCTCAATGGGCAGTGAGCATTAATGAATCAGGGCTTGACATTCATAAATGCATCTCATAAATCCTGCCAGGAACCAGGCTGTGTGTGTGAATGTGATGGAGAATTGAAAAGACACAATGTGAAAGGGAGACAAAGACCAATCATGACAGTTAATTAAGTTCCAAGAGATGCCCTGTGGCTGAAAAGCACACTGACACGCTTTCACCAATGGATGTGTCATATCCGGCTTCTCACATTACCTGCTAAAGCTATACTTCTTCCCCACCACCTACATGAGCCTATGTTTATTTATTGATTCCTCGTCCTTTGAGGGATTTAAAAAGCATGTAAGAATCCCTTTCATTCCAGAGAGTACATGACTGTACAGTACTGTATAATAATGTACAATACACTTTATTATTAGTGTATTACTGTACTGTTACTAATGTCATACTGTGTATAATTTTTAAATGGAACTTTACCATATGTGTGTACATAAAAATCACGTTACTGGAGTCCGCAGATGGTTTGCTGTAATGTGGTTTTGACCATCCGATGTAGGTCTTGGAATGTATCACTTATGGACACGGGGGAACTACTGTACTCATAATTTTCTCAGTTTAGATGTGAAGTTGGCTTAAACCTTTACAACAAACTTCTAATTTTCAAATTAAGTTTCTAAGCTAATTTATTTTTGCGGTAACTGTGTTCTGCCTTCTCCCCTAGTGTCCACTCTGGGAACTTGGCATATATCACATCTGTCCTCAGCAAATTCATGCACTGCCTTCAGTAAGATGACTGGTGCATTACAGACACCATTTGTTTACTGGTGAAAGAAAACCAAGAAACACTTTTCAGTCTCACGAGGTTTTACGACGAGAGATAACCCCATTCTTCTTCACAATGTACAGTTTGCTTGCTGTTTTCTTTACTTTACTGATCTAATATAATATGAATACATCATATGTCGTACACATTACTCACAATGCAATTAGAATTTTTGGAAAATTACAGCTGTATTAATCAAATACACTTAACATAATTTGGCCAGTGTACAAAAGGTTTTCAGGAAAGCTTGTTTTCTTCACTGCACAATATTCATGACTGTTAAGTGCATATTATGATGTTTTTAACAGTAAAATCAGGTCACGCTCATACAGATTAGATGATGCACAAATGAGTGTGAAGCAAAGGCTGTTTCTACACGATCGACTTCCCAGCAGAATGACTGCACTGGGATGTCCACCCACATCCTGAGTCTAGATATGATTGCAACAGATGTGTGTCCTGAAGTAACCTAAGCAGCAAGATTTTTTTTCCCCCTCAAAAATGACACTCCTCTTCTTTTGGCTTACCCCTGCCCCCCCCCCCCCCCAATTTACTTAGCATTAAATAAATACAGGAACAATCTTTAAAAAAATGTAACGAGTAGTAGACCCTAATAACTCTACTTAACTTGAGTTATATACTGATAACAGAGTTTAGGATTATCAAAAGGATGTGGCTGATCGGAATGTATTTAAATCTCAGTCTCACTTTAGAGTAATTTATAATTTTAGAAGAATTTGTATTTAACCTGCTTACTTGTGGGTATACTTGACAATAAAAATAATGTGCAAATGTATAGGTACACATCATTTAATATATATCTTGATTTTAGTATTAATACTACATTTCCTGTTGGTGCTGGTTACAAGGCCAAACACCGCCTCCCCCAGATCTTTTCCCCATAATTAAATTGCTCAGAATTCGATAACAGATTAGATATCAGAGCAGGATGGTGGATACGTTCCTCAGGGTTGAATCACCCTGGCAGCGTCTCAGCCCACACTTCACTCACACTGCCCATTACTCTTCTTGTCCTCACATCCCAAGAAGAACTGATATGCCAATCACGCCCCTTCAAGTTCTGCCACAACAAGGAAGCAGTTTTAGTTCATTCTTTGGTGTACTCCGGCGTTGTTGCTAGGCAACTCAAATACTGTGTTGATTCTTCATTCGTTTAGTTATCGCTTCCTTATCGACAGGAAATGCTGATACACATTAAAAATATATTTAGTTCATAACTGATATAATTGTACAGGTATGTAAATGTTTTTTTTTATGTGTGTATGAGTATATGTGTGCCAAGGGGCTGTTTTTTAAGTGTTCCCTAGCACGTTAGCAGATTTATGCAAGTATTTTACTGGCACACCATGGTTACACAACATGGTGTATCTTAAGTGTGATCAGGTCGTGTTTTCATGTGCCCTTCGTATTGATAACTGGAGCTAATTGTAGAGGGATGGTGAGGCTGGTTATTCTCACAGGCCACTCTCCAGTCATTATCAGTGCAAAAATGACGGGAGACGCATGTCTTACAGGGAAAAACTGCAATCTTCTTTTACTATAGCATATAGAGAGGTGACACTGAAGATCCTTAAATGAGTTCTGTCCAGCTCAGTGCACTTTAGTTTTCATCTATTCAGTGATTGTGTGTAACATAATGCTTTTTCAATGTTAGATATCTACCTGCTGACATGGATTGAGGTGAAATTATGGTCATATTTCACAATTTTTTTTTTTATAATGCTGTCATCTCACATATGATATTTTGGGGGTGCCATTGGAGACTGCCTTCAAATAAAGAGAAATATACTCATAAAAACTCTCTATCACTGAAACCATTATAAAACCATAACAATTCACATTAAAACATCTATCTGTTAGAAAGTTCTAAATGCTTTAAAAAATAAAGATCGATCAATAGTTTCATCACTATAAATTGATTTATATAATATAACCATAAACACAAATAGTGGAACATATGTATACTTGGTACAAATCCTAAAAATATGCTAAGAATAATTTATTGATTTTTTAGCTAGGATTTTTGCAAAACACCACCTTTTATTTTTCTTCGTTAAAGAAATGACATGCTATAATAGACATACAAAAAGTACATATTCTTATCTGATATCATGTTTAATATTAGTGAAATGGGGTGGAGATTTTACTGATTTGATTTCAAAGTAAATTTCAAAATAAATTCACAGTCTAGAACATAACTAATTGATTATTATAATCATAAATTGCAATGACTGCTTTGTACATGAAATTATAACTAAAACCTTATGAACTAAGGTCTTTAGGTTCTAATCTTAAAGAGCCTTTTAAAATGTCAGTTTCATTCATTCAGTCTCATTACATTTCAAGACCATTAGCTGGATAACACCGTTAAATGGTGGTAGCCAACACAGGCTTATAAATTCATAATGGTTTCTAATTCATAATCTTACCAAATATAAATTACTAATAAACAAATAGTGTGCCATGTAAACCATGTTAATATGTGGGTATATTTGTAGCACGACTGCATTGTGACTCACTTGAAGGTCTCAGCAGAACAAGGCACAACCTTCAGCTCTCCTGGCTGCGTTACCCTGCTGCCCACACATGTAGGAGGGTCTGTCATGCACGAGTTACACAAACAACAGATTTAAAAAAAAAAAAAAATGATATGTCTCCACAAGTTCTTATTAAAGGACGTACACTTATATACAGTCTCCTTTCTGTTTATTGAAGGTCAACGACAATGTGGGGTTTAAAAATAGAGAAAGCGCTGCGTCATAGCGTTCAGATTATCACAATTGAAAATAAATACCTCATGAAAGCTTTCAAAACGATCACGTTGCTCTACATACATGAACGATAATGGCTCTTTTAATCATCATGAGTTTAAAGGCTACCCTTTAAAGTCAGTTCATATGGGAGTTTTGACCAGACCCATCTTTATAGTAGGACAAGTCATTTAGTCACAAAAGAAAAAAAACAGCTCTTTTGTGTTTACTTACCTGGAAGTGATAACAGGAATTTCCCCTTTACTAATGTATTACTTCTTACAGTTGATGAGAATGTAGAATTTAACATCTTTCTCTGAGTATTTAATTCATCGTGGCATTTCAATGACAGCACATTTGCCAGTTTTACCTTTCAAACACAAAATAAATACATAAACTGACCAGATGTCAGTAGAAAAATGCAGCGTATGACAGACGGCATTTGTGTGCATATTTTATTTACCTAAGGCTAAGTCTTCAATACACAAACCTCCCTGAAACAGATTATATGACCGGCCAGTATCTTTGGCCATATTTATTGTGGCACCGCTGTTGTTCAAAGGCTTTTCAATGCATGTTTGGAAACAGTGTCCGGTTAGTTGCACTTGATTCATGGTTGGTGACTGGCTTCCATCAGCTAAAAATAGCCTGAAAATGGCCAATTATAGGTGGCACAGCGGAGGCTGGTTGCCATGCTGAACTCGAGTCTGTGCCACTCACAGCAGGAGAGAGATATTTATAGCCTTTCATAGTGGAGATATTTATAACCAGCCTGGATACGGAGGTAATCTCTCTCTCTCTATATTCCTTTTCCTGCGAATGAAAAACGAAGCCACGGAGCCATTTTCACTAATGGCACAAAAACTGGGCGTGTAAATAGCAGACACGCGTCGTGATGGTTTTCGGGTACAATTGATCAAAAATGAATAAAAGTGAAAACGGTTTACTGGCTTTCACGTATATTTGGTACTTGGTAAATTCTAACCATTGCTTCTCTTACACAATAAGGCTTCGTAATCTTCTCCATACACAGTAGGTCCATGTAATAATGTTCACTTCATGCACATATGACCAGACGAAAGGTACGGCAGAAGACCCTATCACGCTTGGAAAAGCTGTTATTTGTTAAGCGCTTTTCTTGTCCTTTGCACGCATTGCTGAACATGGAAATGTAGCATAGCTACTAAACACACTGTGACTGCCTTTCACAGTCACACCTCGTGTGTTATATACAGTGTAAGGGACACTCCGTGTGCCCCCCTGTGTAACACTGCAGCTTGTAATATAAATATTTAGCCTTGCACAGTCTTAATTCAATAGAATGAAGTGATTTCCTCCACAGGCAGACTGCTGAGGGTCACTGGCTATTGTGCTGAGAAATGCAGGACAAGAGAGCCGTCCAGTCATGTCAAAAAGGGGCCATTATTTAAGGATTAAGTGAAGAAGTAGGCTCCAGCTTCACTTCTATTCAGCATACGGGCGGCAAAGCAGAAAAGAAGCAGGTCTGCTGCCACGCAGAACACATACACTTTGCCGACCTCTGAGCCCTGAGTGGGAAGTGTGTGGCCAGCAGGCGGGGGCTCACAGGCCTCAGCAGTGATACCGACCCCTAGGACTCATAGAAAAAAACAGACAGGAAGTAGGGCCTACGGTACATGGGTCGCCGTGCCTCATTTGGGCCTGTACAGCAAGCTGGGAGAGAGCCCGGATGTGTGCTATCTTGCACGTGTCACATGACCTGCTCCGGAGGTTGCCTGTGTGGAGGGTGGGCACGTGGCCTTCCCTTGCTGAAACTTGCTCTCTGCATCATGCAGCATGTCCAAGGCTGATTATCTGCTGTCAAACACCCCACCCTCCCTTCCACAGGCCAGATAGGCTTCTTTTTTCATTTTCACACACACACACACAGGTTTGTAGCTATATCTTGGGGACTCTCCATTCAACTCTCCATTCATTTCTATGGGGAAAACTCTAATCCCAACATGACAACCTCAACCCCCACCCAGCCCTAACCTTAACCATAAGTAACCAAACAAAATACAAGACTTTTGGCATTTTTAGTTTTTTACACTCATGGATTTTAAGTAAATCAAGGTTTATATTGTAAGGACCTGAAAAATGTCCCCACAAGGTCAAAACAATAAGTTTTTATCATGCCCCCCCCCCCCCAATGTAATATATACATGATCACACACACACTTTGGCTTGGATCTTATAGCAGGCAGTATTTCAGGACTTTGGGAGTGACTGGAAAGTTCTTTAGACTATGCTGTTGTTTGCAGAGAGTGCATTAATGAGATGGTCCCTGTGAATACTGGTGGTAGCTGGAGGAGATGTTCGGCAAAGTGCCATATGGGGAAAACAGCATGTAGATGTGAAAAAGACATTGGACGGCTGAACTTACGACATCTGCAGAGCCACATCTGTAGAGCAAGACCATAGATGCATGACAGAAATGGGTCAAGTCTTTGGATTAAGAGGATTAACAGATATGTTTCTTTGTGGAGGCACAGAACGGTGCATGATATCTGCGGTGTGATCTGTACAGCCATGCAGTAACTGTGATGAACCTGCCTGTGTATTTGTACGAGAAGATTCAGCTTCTGATAAAGAACAGTACAGCAGGACTAGGACAGTTCTTTTAGGAAAGTATTCCGAAAGCTTACCTTGAAAAAAGATTCTTACCTGTATTTGTGATCACATGAATTTGTATTGGTGGTTGATTTTAGTGACTAGTCTTCAGAGATATAACAGAAAGCTAGAGATGAGACACAGTGTACTGGGGTGATAAAGTGGTTTATGACTTAGTTGGTTTATGGTATGTTGGCTACTGAATTAGTTCAGCGTTTGTCATTGGGCAGATGCTCCTGAGGTATATAAAGAAAGTCGGGGGGGGGGAGGTTCTTTATCAGAAGTCTCCCTTCAGCACAGAGTCGTTGTTGAAATGCTGATAAATAGCTTAGGTCACTGACTTTTAGACTTAAGTATTAGGAAAGGACAGAATCGGGGAACAGCAATAGCGTTTGACGGGAAAGGACAGCCAGGCCGGGGAACGCTGAAACAGTTATTATAAAGAACAAGGAAGGGTGGTGAAAATAACGATAGATCATAAATGAAAAAGAGAGAGAAACGGTCTAAAAATATAACACCAGGCATATTTTATTCATTTTTAAATGTTGGCCCTTACTGCAAAACAAGCATTTTACAACAATAAAAAGTTTAGTGACATTTTTAAACTATTATAAAAAAGTTTACATTTAACTCGATAGTATAACTGACATGTTTTATTTATCAGTGTTGCATGAGGGATCCGATTCTTGAAAAGTGAAGAATTTGGGAATAATTAGCAGGATAGAGAGTGGAGAGCAAGATGTGAAGATATTAAAAGAAGGCAGCAAGCACACAGCAGATAAGCAGGAAGAGACTTGGAGGATGTTATTGGAAAGTGGCTGAGAACATAGATCATAGAGCATGGTGCCTATGGGTAGCTGTGGATCAGTTAGCTACTCCTCAAAAGAAAACAAGACACGCCATCCAGAGTGAATAATAAATAATAAGAATAATAAATATAATAATAATAAAGTGAAACCTTTGGGGCAAAGATATACAGCAAAAACAAAGAATCAAACAACGTGAGAGGAGAGACGTCCAGAAAACAAAAAAAAAGAGAGAACGAGGTCAGGCCTGCAAGTGAAAAGCAGTGGAAAAAAAAACTAAATCATGAATAAAATCCGACAAACACAGTAGACGGAGAGATTTAGAGGAAGCAGGGGACAGCTGGACCATAGACATCATGGCGAGTGTGGAACGAGTGCTGGAAAGCTGTGGAATAAATACAATGTGCAAAGTGGGTTAGAGGGCCATAGCAAGCAAGCACCAGGGGCCTGTACTACGAAGTGGGGTTACTGGCTCATCGGAGTAACTTGTCGGATTTAAGGTAGTCCGGGCAACATGTAAGTGAATGAATATGAAGTCCATTTGAACTGTGGTACCTTAAATCTGACAAGTTACCCCGATAAGCCAGTAACCCCGCTTCATAGTACAGGCCACGGCTCTGTAGATAGTTTAAACTAAGCTGAAGAAAGTGTGTGACTGCTAATTATATACCTTATGCTCTTGGAATAAACTGGTTTGACTAGTTTTGACAGGTTGCATAAGGTTAGTCCATAAACAACCCTCTCAGATCGGAGTTGAAAAGTTCAATAATTATTCAGGTAACCGCATAGATTTCCGTGCTAATGATGAAGAACGCATCAAATATTGCAAGAGTATATAAGACGGAAATATGTTATGGTATTACAAGGTATTCCTGAGCATATTCGGATAGGCAAGAATGAAATATGAGGCGGCGCCAGCAAGGGATATGTTCTCCCTCCCGGTCAGCCTGGCAGCTCCCGGCCCCCACGAGCTCTAGGCGATGCCACAAGCCACCCCTCTGCCACCAATGAGGCTGCATGAGGTGTCACTACATCACCTCAGACTGCCACTAAACT
This sequence comes from Cyphomyrus plagiostoma, assembly GCA_019775915.2. NCBI lineage: Eukaryota > Metazoa > Chordata > Actinopteri > Osteoglossiformes > Mormyridae > Cyphomyrus > Cyphomyrus plagiostoma. The sequence goes on from JABFEA020000110.1 coordinate 28,660,411, forward strand.
TTAGTGTTTGCAAGTATGAGAGAAAAAAACAAAAAACTGTGCTGCACTGAAGCCTGTGTACGAGACAGTGAACCTGGTGGCATTTAGGGTGTGTATTTAAACTTTTTAGCAAAGTGAGTCGTGAAAAGGGGAGGAAAAAAAAGAATCACAATGGAAGACATTTAAAGAAAAAATAATTCAATATTTATTTGTAATATAAACAAGTCTCGTCTTGGTATTAAGGTACTATACAATATATATTTTCTATATTCATAAATCAGTAAGAACCGCCCAGTTAGCAAGCTCAGTTATACACATACATTTTTTTTTTTTTTTTTACACAGCACAAACCAATCAGCCAATGGACATTTGAAGGTGATACACATTGCTGATCAAGCGCTGCCAGAATCCCTGATACTGTCCTTGTGAGGTAAGAAGACCTTTTTAAAATCGCTCATTTTTTGGTCACAATTGGACTCCCATACACTTTCTTCCTTATTGCCCAAGTCACTTGTACCAGTCGTGCTCTGTTGGTGCAAGATATGAGAGACAATCCATCTTGTGCTTGGTATATACGGTATACACATGGGTTAATCTTAACGTGATCACTTTAGACTTATTTAAAAGACAGCAGGTGATGATGCTTCAAAAGAAAAAACAAAAAATTTTTTTTTATATATATATATATATATATATATATATATATAAAAAATACATAAATGCAATTCTGGGAACAAAACTATTGGTTTGTGACTTGAATCACGAATACTACTATCATCTATATTACAGTATCATGTAACATCTCAAAATGAACAGATAGAATAAGAATATTTTAAGGTGGCTATTATAGCATCAGACAGAAAAAGATTTTCAACGAACTGATTCTGTAGAATCAGACGGATGTTGATAGCATTACCTGAAGCATAATACACCTTTTGAAAATGCATTAGTAGCCCTGTGCTTTCTCAGTTACCTCACATACACTACAAATCGGGTACAAAAGTTAACAGATAGGAAAACTGAGGCTATTCGCAATCGGAAAAATACTATAAGAACGTTGGTGCATTTCAGAGAATAAGAAAGTCAACAGCGCTATACCCGTAACATACTTGGGTGTCAAACATGAAAAACTGCTTTTAAAAATTAAAACTAAAAACAAAAGTTCTCCAATAAAATATAAAGTTTGCCATCCTTTTTCTTTTGATCAAAGTTTAAAAATCCCCTTTTGACTATTACACCCAAGTTCCTCCCCTGGTGTCCTGTTACCCAGATACCAGTTTACACTTTATATGCTCTAGAGTAGCGGCGACTACAAGCAGACTGATGATATCCACATTCTTCTCCCAATTCTGAATAAATCCACATAATTCACAACCTCCGATCTCCCCCAGCCAACATGGTGTCAACCACCATGCAAAAAAAAAAAGAAAATGACCGTATTAATCATGGTTAAAACACCAAACTCACATGTATATGTCTTACCAAACATGAGATTCTTCTTGCAGAGAACTGAGCTTGTATTAGAGAAAGGAGGTCCATGTTTTAGAAACAAAGAGTTCGTATGTTCGGTAAGTGCTGGTCATTCCTGCATTTGTGAATAGGCCTTTATCTGAGCAAAGTACCACTCTGAAGTGGTAAGATGGGAAAAGCTTTTCCACTGTAGTCTCAGCACAAAAAAGTAATATGATAAGTATACTAATGGGGTGTAATCATCACATTCTTCTGAAAGAACTTTCAGTTTAATTCAATATATAAATTTAAATGTACCGTCTTCTTACTACGTGGACACTGAGAACATCAACAGCCTGTCCTATACGACAGATACCTTCCTCATGCGAAGCAGTAAGGCCACAATTATAGGCGAGTGCTTTTTCTTTCCCTCTTTGCATGAAGTTCATAAGCTTATTCCTTATTTTACAAAAAATGTTCTTACAAAGGCAAAAAGTCACAAACTTAAGTGGCAGCCGAGCAATCAAAGGTGGTACGGTCTCTCTGATTTCACTGGTCGCATGAACCGGTCTCTCTGATTTCACTGGTCGCATGAACCGGTCTCTCTGATTTCACTGGTCGCATGAGCCGGTCTCTCGGATTTCACTGGTCTCAGGCTCCAGAGGATTCGCACAACCTTAAGCAGAGAGAGACACAAACAGAAACAGCTGCCCTTCTAGAGTCAGGCTTCAAGTGGATTCCAGCGTGTCGAGCTGGAAGACGTTGTGATTGGTCGGCGTGCTGAAGTACAGCGGGCCGCTTGATGAGCGATTATCACATGGGCTCTTCAGCGTCCTCTCAAAGTCCAGCAGCTGGCCCATGAAGTTGAAGTTGGGGGAGATGTTGGACTTCTTCCGCTTGACAAAGTCGTAGGCATCGTTGAGCGACATATGGCGCTTCTGCATCAGGTAGGCCACGGTGACGGTGACAGAACGACTAATCCCGGCCAGGCAGTGCACCAGGACACCGCATTTCTTGGAACGCGCTTCTTCTGCGGAACAAGTGCGAGAATGAACAAGATCCTTAGTCATATTGGCCTCACTTAGCCTACCAGTTATTCAGCGACCTTATATTCAGAACGAACCCTCAAATCGAATTAAAGAGCAAAATGTGAGGCTTCACCAGCAAAGACATGCAACTCAAACATACGAATCCATCTGTTTAGAGCAGTGGTCAACCAGCACACCGAATGCAAGCTACTAGTCGCTTCAGACAACCGATGATGTATTTTGCATATGTATTTCACTTTGTCTCGGACAATGAGTGCCACACGGTCATGGCAGCCGACTGGATGTGAAAGGATAATTTAAGCCCCTCCTAGCCTATTAAAAAAAGTTCTCACTGTAAATAAGGCTGGAAACCCCTGATTTAGAGGTTTAGTGTCTTGTATCTGGGCTTCAGCAGCGTGAGCAGACAATCCATGCCAGGGAGGACCCTGATCTACTTCAGGTTTTACAAACCACTTTGAAAATGAACGGCTCCTGCGCTTGGCCAAACGGTTTATTTCCTTGATTGAAAAAGACTTGTCCCCCCATTTTACATTAACGTTAATGACATTATAGTCAGTCAATCAGCACACAGCAAAAACTCAATGTTTAACTGAAATTCAGGTCCTTTTAATTGAAATGCTAGTTTACAAATCCTGCCGTAGCTCAAAATGTCCTCCCTGGTATGGATTATCTGGTCACCACTAGTGAAGGGGGGGAAAAAAAAAAAAAAACACTACCTTATGTTGATACATTGCCCACATGCAAAACAGATTAAAATGGTTTCCGACCAAGAAATACAGCGACACAGAAATGATTATTACCCAAGAAATGAATGGATGTGTCCACTGATTACAAGCTGAATCGAGACTGGCTTAGGGCTTGCCACACAGCACAGGCCCCACTATTATATTCAGATACAAAATGGTAATAAAAGTGGCCTCCTGCTGTCCCTTTGAACATAAAAGGCAGTTGTGGTCGCCCCCAGCCCGGGGGTGTACAGTTTGTTTGATTCCTCCTGTTTATGTAATTCAAAACAACAGACCTTTTGAGCGGACATGACAGAAACTGCCCTCTGGTGTCCTTAACTTAAACACGGAAGATGGGGAGGGTTAGACTAAAGCTACCTGTGTCAGCATTTCAGTTCAGCTGAAGCAGAGGGTCTCATGCCTCATACATAGGCAGGGCCTGCTGACTTCGGGACCAGGTACCAGATTAATAAGGCAAGGATAGGACGCAAAACGCAGCACAAAGGATAAGGGCTGCACTAATATTATGAATGTGGTGTCACAGAAGCACTGGATCATAATCGAAAAAGAGATGGAGAGCCAACTAGAGATAAACTAGAACAAAGTATTAGTACCGGCACTGCATTCTTTACTATGTGATTAGTCACTGTGCGCAAAAAAAAATAAAAAAATTCCATTCACAAAAGTCACCAGCTGTGCATCCTGGGAGCTATGAAGGTTAGGGAAAGCTGACACAGAGCCCCGAGGTAGCTGAGACAAACAAGAATCGTCGACACTGATGAGGCACTGCGGTATTGTAGTCGTGCAATTAGTGCCCATTCCCTGCTGGAACAATAACTCTTTCCCTTGTATTCAGTCATTCAGCAAAACAATTTAGAGCTTGATCGTAATCATTTTTATGGGCGAGTTTTGGGACAGGTGCCCCCGATGTAGAATAATGAGAAAGACGGCTATGGTGCCCTGACAAAGGGAGGGAGGCTTGCCAATGGCAGTGCAGAACGGGTGCCGGGCTACAGACAGGATGTTTTCACATCATCAGGAAACTCTGTCCCACTCAGTCTGGGATAAGTCTCACAGTCACTTTTACTTTCAGACTGATGCAGCTGCCATGGTTATTGAGGGGAAAAAAAAAAAAAGCTGGCTTTGGCAGGGAAGGAAATCCCCCATTTCCACTTATAACAGCAAAAACATGAATGCACAGCCTTGCAACAACAATGCTCGGACCCTGCTATGCAGAGCACAAAGATCGGAATCACATCAGACAGTATCTGATCAAAGCACTACAGCTCTGGCAGAGCAGACCCATCTGAAATGCCAGGCACTGGGTTTTCTTCAAACTGTAAGTCTGACCGCCCGATGACCAGTGTGAAAGGGAAACTGGCTTATTCACCAAGCAAGCTGTAAACGGAACTGACCCTTTCATTCTCTAACTCTCCACTCACGCAGTTTAAGTTAAGTTCTCTCTTCTTTAACTCTCGTTCTTTCAAGGTTTCTCAATGTGGCATGACCCCATCTTGATAACCTGTGTCCCCATGCCAGAATCCATGCCTGCAACCTAACTTAAACTATTAAAAGCAGCAATTCCAGAATTTTTTCTTTTTATTAATCCTGCCTGTTTAATTCAGAAACACACAAACAGTGCTTGGTGGATTACTTCCATCTGATAAGGACATACATCCCTTATCCTAGAAATAGCCAGATGTACAAACCATAACTTTTACCACTCTAAAATATGCCATTTATAATATGAGAAAATACTTCAAACTGGTCCCTCAATAAAGGAATAATTAACATTAGCTTGTTTCCATCCAGGCAGGCAGTGAAGCCGAACGTAACCGCTAAGGTTAATAAAGGGTTTGTGACAGATGCCTCAGGCTTCAGCACCCACACCCGAACAAGTAAGTGGCATTTGATTTCTTCATCTGCTGCTTTTAGTTTAAAACGCTTCTTAAACACTCATGCTCACATTGGTCAAGTGGAGATGTCTGCCAGTGCATACAGTCGTCAAGGAACGCAAAGACTTGCCATGGTTTTTTTTTTTTCCCCCTCCTGACCTTTCTGGCCATTGTTAGTCTGTCCAACAGAGACCCTTTGTCAAAACAAACTGCTTGAATATTCTCTCGAACCAAATAAACATTCTGATTCTCCAAGTACACCAGTATAATTAGAAGCAGCCAGAGAGGGCGATGATGACAGCGCTGTGAGACACCCCCATTTCGGCGAGTGGAAAAGTAGCAACAGGCAGAGCAGTACCCAGCATCCCCTGCACTGCTCTTAAACTAGGATTCAGAATAAATAAAATTAAAATTAGGCTTTTCCTGAAGAGGTAAGTGTTAAAATAATGTGACAAAAACAAAACAGGTCTATTGCACGAGTGACACCATTACTGCGGAAAGATTATGACAACAGACAGATTTTCACAATCAGACCTGAGCCACCAAACTGCTTGCAAAAACATACATTAAAGACAACCACCACATTTTTGTAACACTCACCCAAATGAATTTTACAAAATGCATAAAGTTGTACAAACGGAGTTACTTTGTAGAAACAACCATAAAATCTGACATCTAATCCATTATGTTGCATGTTTATAATGTAGCAGTTATTTTAAAAATGTCTTGAAAACCAAGAGGTTTTCAACGCGACTCAGGCTTTGAAATGAATGTCTTGGAGGATCGACCCCATACACAACCAAACCTCACACTTTTCACAAAACAGCATTCAGAAGAGCCACTGAACCCACTTATAGCCAAACAGCCTGTGACACAGTCATCCTGGTCGCTTTTCATTCTCCGTACCAAAAGCCACTTTCCAAAAAAAAAAAATAAGCTAGTTGACTAAACTCTATCCTCTGCGATATTTTGGAAAAGGAGTACATGCATTTAATCTCAGTCAGTATCTGTTTCCAGAACAATTCACAGTTAATTACTTGATCCATTTGGAAGTAGTAGGTATTGATGTTAGTCAACAATTTTCTATACGCCCCAAATTACCCCATACCATTTTATCATTAACAAGTACCACTCTTAATTCAGTAGAAGACTTCATTTCACAACATTTTGCCTATGTCACTTGTGTAAGAGGATGCCTCTTATAAGGGACAACAAAGTGGATGTCTCACATTATTGCTACTATAGTTCAGAAAATCCCTAGTTCTTTATCAGAAGATTTTTATATTATTGTAACAGGTAACATTATTCCTGTTGTGTAATATGTACCTGATTCATGGATTTCCCACTCACTTCAGCACTTCAAAAAAAAAATTAAAATAAATTTTTAAAAAGTGAAAGGAGTTCTCATAATAACCTCAAAACAGTGAAAAAATAACCGAATACCTACCAATGAAAGATATAGCCTCTGGGAAAAATTGTGAGAGGTTTTGGCTCCAGTGATCTGAGATGGGGATCTGCTTGTACTTGAAATCTCCATCATGTTCAAACGTGTTGGGCAGGTTAGGAGTCACATTCAGGATGTATTTTATATTGTTTTTGCTCAATACATCCAGATTGCTGGAGTCTTTGGCACAACCCAGGTAAAGGTAGGGCAGGATCTGGACAGGAAAGGCGGGCTGGCTGCTGGGCACCGGACTTTCTTCCGATTCGGTGGCGCTACCGGGCTCTCGGTCTGATTCGTTGTCCGAACAGTCAGTACTGATCCGCAGCCCCCCTAAACCCAGTACCGCTGCAGGAGGGGAGCAGGTGGAGCAAGAAATATCCAGGCTGGTCTCACAGTGCTCAGGATACTCAGTCTGAAACCTGCTGAATCCTCCTAAGAATAAAAATAATGATAGCAAGAGGAATAAGGCAAAAAAATGGTAAATACAATACAGTAAAATGGTACAGTAAACATAGTGAAATAAGAAATGGATTGCAAAAAAAGTCACGTTACCCACTGATATGTAATTACAATATAATGAAGAAAAACTGCCTTTTTTGTGGCATCTCCCAATATTAAAGTCGATGTATAGTGTCTACTTTTAAGACTAGATAAAATGTGTAATTGTAGCAGCTATCAATATGTGTATTGGCAATCTGGTTTTCCTAATTACGGAAATTTATTAGGACCTCTATCGCAAGCCTAATGGCAGCTCGGTGTTTGAATCACAGTTATTACTGGTCTTTAGAATTCTCACTTTTTAAATTAAGATATACATTTCCCCCTTCTTATGCGAGTGAAATTCATGATGGGAGTTACCCATAATCAGTAAATCAGTCGGGAAATAATTTGTATACAGTAAACTAGCAGTGTTGTCAAATCAGTTGTATAATTTGCATACTCTTAGGCAACTTTGTAAAATATTTTTAGCAGAATTTAATAATAGTCCTTAAGAATGCGATACAATGTTAAAATAATATAATATGTTTGTTACAGAACTAGTAAGTTTTTCTAAAATCAAAAAGAAACCAAATAACCATGAATACCAACGTGAAAAGTTCCGGTATTAAAACAACCCACTATCAGTCCAGCTAGTTTTCAAGCCACAGATGGCAGGTTAGGTTGGTTCAAAAACGCCTAACAGGGAAAGTCAGCGTCGCAAAGCTCATATGTTAGGAATCAATGCGTTATATGCCGGTGCTCACTTAAGGGGAGGAAGATCCCGAAACATATATATTAACTTATCAGAGGAAAAAAAATGATAAATAAGCAATTTTAAATCTACTTTCACAACCCAAGTCTACTATGGAGAAAACTATGAAAACAGTACTTATCTGGTTTCGCCAATGTGAATATCCTACATTTCACTCGAATATCCAACGTTAACAGCACCCTCCCGCATTTCGTTTCATTTTTCATTAGAGATTGAAAACAATGAGCACGAATTTTACGGTAATATTACATGCCTGTCTGCAATTTAACCTTTATCGTTAACTAATTTTAAAGTTACCAAAAAAACGCATCCGTTTTCTCTTCCTGTCCATTCATTAAAAACATGGCTTTTCCTAAAAGAACAGCAACATGGCGGAGCCATTTTGGAATTTTAATTGAGAACATTCTTATCTTCGTCACATTCCTTCAGTTTCAAGTATAAAAAGTGGCGATAGTTACACTCCGACCAGGTTAAAAACACGCTTCGGGTGTGTAATGGTTTATTCTAAATTATACATGCAGTCCTGTGAACCACGTTCGGTCCTGAAAACGTTAAATGCGCTTTATATGTAACTAGCTGGTGATCTCACTTAGTAAATGAAGAGCAGAGAATGGATTTAAGTTTAAAGATATATAGTCTATCGAATCATTTCCACATACTATAAACTGCCTTAAACTTTTTTGCCCTTTTGGGGTGAAACCACGAAATCTAGTTGACTAGTTAGACAAGTTTTATTAACTCTTAGGAGAACAATAAACTTAAAGGTACCTACGGACATTTCAAAACTGACCATTTCGCCACGCATCGAGGCGGTTACTTTTTCATTTTAGTTAGACATTTAACTATAGTTTCTCTCATACTGTACATATAAATTAATTATATCTTTAAGATTTCGCGCTAAAATAATGTCCAAAAATACGAAGTTAATTTTCCCATTATTTAACATTAATTTATCCAAGTCATCGGGTGCGAGGAGTAGCCTAAGTAGGCTACTTCAAATTCCGGTAATCTCACTTCTTTAGCGACATTTCTGTGAATAACCATCTTACCCTCCAGGTAATAGGCTTTACATCCGTCGTCTCTGAGCTTGTTAAGCAGAAGCCCAAGAACTGAAGTTGTCGTTCCATCTTGCCAGTCCAAAGTGGCCTCGTCGTACAAAATCAAAGTGTCCGTTTTACACCGTTTCGCAAACTTTTCCTTATCCTCATTATTTGGGATAATCGATCGGATGGACAGATTTCCCTTCCTGAGTCTCCGTAACATCAGTCCCGGTATTGCTAAGTTGATGGCCGTCTCGATGTGAGATGATCCGAAGAGTTCGTGCGATCTGCAGTCCAACAGAAGCAGCGAGTTCCCATCGGATTCCAGCGCATCTTGTAGCCATTCCACGCTTTTACTCACCATCATATTAGTTATGTCCAGATAATCATTAGAACTGGTAATTTTCATGAGGAACACGTGAATTGACAGTCATATGCAATAAAAACAGAGAGACATTTCCGTGCTGGTTTATCTACCAAAACAACCAAGCGCCGTGAAGGTACTTCATCGCAAGAATCGTAACTATCCTGGAATGTGAAGAATCGTCGTTAAAATTCATTCCAAATCGCTAGTAATATGTTGATTTTTATAGTATCGAGGAACTACATTCACTTTTGCGAGTTTTCCGACTACGCCAGCCTTATCAGATCAAGGAAACTAACTGGAAAGCTAACGTACGACCCACAGTAAAACAACTTACTGTTTAGAGTCCTAACAACTGCATTACAGTAGCGAGTCTTAAAAGGCATAATAGACGGACACTTAGTTAGCCGCGATAACCATCCCACAGCGCCTACCTTCCGTTTGTCATTTCCTGCGACCACACTGACAGTCCCGATTAAATGTGTGTTACTGACAGCAGTGTCACAGGGGAGGTGGAGTCTGAGCGCCTGGCTTTAAAGACGCAGGGATGTTGTAGTGATTGGAAACTGCATTCTCCATACTTACACCGCACTTTATCAGTTCTGTTACTGGTACAATGTGTAGCATTTCTTCAATGCACATTGTATCAGTTAAGTGTTTTTGTTGACTTGTTTTACTATTGATCTTTGAGAAAACTTGTATCGCCTATTGAATTTGGCACAATGTTCCAAATTTTCCGTCGTAAGTTTATAAATTATTTCACGAGTACGCTGTAGTCATAATTTGATCTGTTTCTGAAAAGATTTTTTTTTCCCCACGTCTCAAATTTGAATTTTTAGTGCCTTTTCTCATCATTTTCATTAGATATTTGGGAATTCACCGACTGTATGTCAACTCTGTAGTGGATTTTCATGTTAAAAGTATGGCAATGTTGTAAGCCGTATGTCTGCATGAAGATTGCGAGCTTTTGAAACTGGACATAAAAGTTTTGTTAAGAAAGTGCGTTCGACATTGGACGAATTTATACAGTCGGCAGTTATGCTTCACATGTTTTGCCATATTTTTATTCCACCTAAAATAACCGCGCAATAAGCGCAATAAGCTTCTCTTATTGCAAATGAACGGAAGCTTTTTCTGTTTAGCAAGTATGCTCCTTCTTACGACTCCTATAGGCCTGCCTTTCAACAAATGAGACGCATCACATAGTGATGGTTAGTGCTTCGAGTTTATGCACGAATAATATTAATTATATTAATAGATGTAAATCTCGTAACTGTGCAATAGTCTTCAAAACTGTTTAAGCACGTGATTATTGATATTGTAAAACTGATAGTCAGCCAGTAAATGTATTTTACTATAAATGTTGATATGTAAAGTACTGTGGTCTAAACATATAAGATGAATCATAAAGACAAGCAAACAAAAATAAACTTTATATGAACTGTATCAGAAAGGTGTGCTATGCAGTAGGGTTAATATGTACTCACATTTGGGTGGTTTGAGTTCTGCTCTTAGAAAACATCTTGAAACTTCATTATCATTTGTGAACGGCCCTTCATTCCTGATGTCTGAATTTCCTTGTGTAAATTCTACAGTTTGAGAACAGAAAGGCTGGTGCTTCAACACATTAAGCTTTACTACATTTGCCACATCCATAAAATACTGTTTTATAGTGTGCTTACATGCAGGATGGGGCAATGAAATGGATCATTGAGGAACAAAGTGATTCCCTCTGCCTCCATGCAGAGTTCGTGTGGGTTATCTCGTATACAAATACTAAGGCTTACCTGAATCATCCATCTATCCATCCATCCATCCAACCATCCATCCATCCATCCATTTCAGCATCTCCAAATCGCCCTTACCAGTGCCCTGGCATTCATTGTGCTTCCTACCCCGTGTTTTATGCCATTTGCTTCTGAACAGTTTTTTATGGGACACGGACCTATAGATCGATGGACAACATTAAAAATGCTGGGCTTTAAAAATTGCTAAACATCATTTTTAGAAAGGGAGTTAAATATNNNATATATGCTTATGCCCCACAAATGATCATATATTGAACATGAAATGCAGTCTTACAACTGCTTTAGTTAGAGGAAGCAGGTACTTCCCTTGTTATTCAGTACCAGAAATGTTCCTGGTACTTTGAAGAGAAATGAATGTTCATTTTTTGTTCAGTTTTTTATTGTGGAAGAGGAGGTTAGTACTGTCTCTAGGTTAACGTGAGGATTAGAGTTTGCAAAAGAAAAGTAGAATATAAATATTTAAATAAAAAATTATATAAAACTAATATAAATAAAAAATTAAAATTAAAAATAATATAAATTGTGTTTCATGCACACAGCAATACAAGTAACCCCCTAATTGGTGGGGAAATATTCTGCAAATTGTCATATAAATGGAATATGCAATAAATGAATAAGTCACCCCAAGGACTGCCAACACATTCAGGTAAAAAAGTGATTTATTAATTTTCATATTTCCAGGTGATCCATCCAGTATTTTTAGACATTGTACAGGTTGGGGAGTGTGGGATGACAACAGATTAAATGGGAAGAGCAAGTGACAGGGCTGCAGGCCAAGGAATACAATGCAATACAATTTCCGACAGCACCAATCCGAAATTTTAACGCATACCCAGCCTAAGTAATTAAATGATTAATGACAGCGGCATTTGGCAGAATCTCGTATGGGTCAATGAAAACAAATATCTTGTCAAATTTTTATTAGTGTCAAAATATTTCCAGAAATCTCCCAAAAATGCAGAATATGAATTCAGAAAGAAAAAAAAAATCGAAACATTTCGAAACATTAAGTGAGTGCTTTAACGGGGGCTAAGCTAGCTATTTTTCTTGAGCAATGTATGCATCATTTAACTTGCTCATTATCAGTTTGCTTTTGTTTTATGTGGAAGCAAACACGAGTATATTATCTGAAGTGGAATCACATATGAAATATCATATCCCTAAACATTGGTGGCAGTGTCTCCACAAAATACCATGCCTACAGCAAAGCATGGAGGTGGCAGTATCCTTCTGTGCGGGTGTTTCTCCACATGGTTGGAATGATTGACTTACTTACCTGGAGCCTGAGATTTCAGTTAGACAAACCAGACCACCAAATACAATATAACTGAATTACTGAACAGCTCTACTGAAGTAATTTTTTCCATGACAAGCCAAAGGCACCTTGTTCATGGCAAGGAACACGTTCACTCCTATTGACACTGATATACTGTAGACGTCAATATAAAATGAGCACTTAACCTAGAGTGGGAATTCAGACTGTGTAGGGAAAAGAAATCCCTTAGAGGACAACCACGCAAACCAAAGGAAGAACATATAAGCTTTGTACTCACAAACACGTGTGTGTGTGTTTGTGTGTGTGTGTGTGTGTGGGGGGGGGTCCTTGCAGTTTCAACCCAGAAGATGTGACATGATAGTAATACTTATATATTCACACAGAGTTGACATAATGTAGATTTTATATGACAGCTCTGCTCTCTTTATTAAACTGGATATTTACAGTTTTATTTTTGGTTTGTTAGAGGCTCTAGCCGCCCTGACATAGAACATATTATGACGCCTGTACCTTCCTTTACACGCTTCCCAGTTTTGTCTGCTGAATATATAAGTAACTATTGTCTTCCACAAGCTGGAAATATATACACAAGGTATAGAAAAGAAACGCCCCCTTCGAAATATGACATCCAAGTGAAAGATATCACAGCTACAGTTCTGAAGAACTGTAAAAAATAGAAAACAAGAAATACTGAGATTAATAAAGGATTACCTCCTCCTAAATAATATTTGTAAACTCAGTCAGGTGTAAGTAACCACCATTTCCACTGCAGACCATGGTTACTGGCTTCTACCTGTGATAAGCTGTAATGAGTGTGATTAGTGAAGCATAAAAGCAGCAGTCCCTGGAGGGGCAACTGACAGCAAACAGCTGACTATGGGTGGCAAAATACTGTCAAAAGATCTCAGGGACAGAGTTGTGGACAGACATAAGGCAGGAGATGGATACAAAAAAACTCCAAAGCTGTATCAATCCCAAGGAGCACAGTAAAATCCATAAAAAAGAAGTGGCAGGTGTTTGGTACCACCGGGACCCTCCCTGGAGCCGACCGTCCCCCCAAACTGGATGGAAGATCAAGGAGGAAACTGGTAAGAGAAGCTACCAAGAGGCCAATGGACACTTTGATGGAGTCACAGGATTTTATGGCAAAGAGTGGTCATTGTGTGCATGTGACAACAATTTCACAGGCATTTCACAATTGTGGCTTGTTCGGGAGGGTCGCAAGGAAAAAGGCCACATTAAGGCTCGTTTGAGCTTTGCCAGAATGCACCTTGAAGATTCTGATGTCAAATGGAAAAATGTCTTATGGTCAGATGAGACCAAAATTGAACTATTTGGTCTCAATACCAAACGGTGCACCTGGTGGGATTCATCTCACCATCCACAACACACCATACCTACAGTAAAGCATGGAGGTGGCAGTGTCTCCACAACACACCATACCTACGGTAAAGTATGGAGGTGGCAGTGTCTCCACAACACACCATACCTACGGTAAAGCTGGGGGTGGCAGTATCCTTCTGTGGGGGTGTTTCTCTGCTGTAGGGCCTGGGGTTCTGGTTAAGGTAGAAGGAAAAATGGATGGGGCAAAATACCATCAAATTCCTAAAGAAAACCTACTACCCTCTGCCAGGAAGCGGGCAGAATGTTCACCTTTCAACACGACAACGACCCGAAGCACACAGCAAAATTGACCACACAGTGGCTGATGGAGAAAAAAGTGAACATCCTCGTGTGAACATCCCCTAACCCTAACCCTAACCCTAACCCTAACCCTAACCCAGTCAGAGCCCAGACCTAAACCCCATTGAAAATCTGTGGAGATATTTGAAGAAAGCAGTTCACCAACGCTCACCATCCAATTTGACTGAACTTGAATATATGTTTGACTGATAAGCGGGCAAATATTGCTCAGTCTAGATGTGTGAAGTTGACAGAGAAGTATCCCAACAGACTGACGGCTGTCATTAAAGCAAAAGGTGGTTCAACAAAATATTGACATGGGGGGGGGGGGGGGGGCGACCCTTTATTAATATAATATTGGCTTTTTTTTTATTTTTTA
>JABFEA020000110.1:28674763-28697701 GCA_019775915.2 Cyphomyrus plagiostoma
CCCGCCCCCTTCCTCTTTGTAATCCTTCTTCTTCTTTGTCCTCCGTGTGCGTCGCCGGTCGGGCGGGGCCGGCCCCCCCCCCGACCCTTTATTAATCTCAGTATGTCTTGTTTTTGATTTGTTATAATTTTTCTGAACTGTAGCTATGATGGATGTTATAGGTTGCATTGAGTAAGCAAAGCTGGGAAGAAATATTTTATGTGTGTGCTTTCATTAGGCTGTAAGGCAAAAAAAATGGGAATATTTCAAAAGGAGTGACTGTTTTCTATTACCCACTGTATATATTTTTTGATGACTGCAGTTACTCTGGAGTCACTATTTTTAACATATATGTTGCACCAGGACTGGCACTGTAGTGAAATTTGGCAAAGGTGTAAAATTCAGTCTTAAGCTTTAATACTATGTGGATCTCCAGGCTGTGATTATAAATGTTTAAAAATGGTGACTCATCCTCGACTGGCAAGTGAACTCCTAAGGTCTGGCAGGGTAACCTGCCAGAGGCCCAAAGGCATCTATCAACCCATATTAAGGCTGGAATTAACGAGTGTGAATCCACAGGCATCTAAATTACAGTTTTGTTTTAGCCATGTATGACCAACTACGCGAATAAGCAGGATCCAGAGGTGATCCTTTCACATTACATATTTATTTTATAGCTTGTAGGCCCTGTATCCAGGAAACAACATTCCGCAGTTAGAGACGGGGTCCAAGTGACATGACTCATCCGAGGGCAGGTTTATCCGAAGCTGTCAGAGATCACAGGGCCAGTTCTGTGGAATGTGGAAGTTGTAAATGACGAATGTACATTTGGATTTCCTCAGCACAGCTGTTATTGTTCCAGTGTGTAATGTGACGTGTAATATAAAAATATTTTAAAGTTTAATATGGCTGTTGCTGTTTCTTTAGCATACTTTTTGCAATATAGTCCCTGTAACTATGGTTTTACTGAAAACACGGTTAGAGTGCATTTCAGGCCATGAACCTTAATGTGTGTTTTTTCCCTCATTATATTTACAGTGCCATTTATTTATAACTTTCTTAAAAATTAACTTAAAAACAAATACTTCTTACAATGCTTGCAGATTAACAGGGCTGTGCAATGAAGCACTTTTGTAATAACTTCTTAACCAATACAATAAGGCTTCCAGGCCCTGGTTTTGGGCAGAAACTCACCATTGATCCTAGTAGGAGATGAGACAAGGAGTCATTTCTACAGAGTCCAATTAATAAAATAAATGCCTGAAACACATTGATTTTGAAACATGTCCCCCTGGCAAGCATCACTGCTGACTGGCTTCTGGTTGCTAAGTTAGCACTCCCTCAGAAGACGGCACCCCAGACGGCTGCTTGTGTGGCCTGGTGTATTGATCACAACTGACATCACATTGATCACCACTGACATCACATTGATCACCACTGACATCACACTGATCACCACTGACATCAAATTGATCACCACTGGCATCACACCCGCAGATTTTCTGGGTATCTGATAATTTCTTTGGCCTGCAGCTTTTATTGTCTGCCACCTTGAGGCTTCACAGTGGCCCAGCAGGCAGTGACAAATGTAAAATTAACTGTTCAGCTGTAAAAGGACCAACAAACAGAGGAAAGTTGGGATTTCAGACCAATAATCAGACATGGAGAGACACAGGTTCCACAAACTTCAGCATCTTTTAATAATATTTTAATATCTTTACCTAGTTGCACACTCTTTGCTACCTAATCAGGTGTTTATTTTTTTATTGTCTTATGTTCATGTCTATGATTTACTGTCTTGTGCCTTAATATGTTTTTATGTTTAAATGTCTTACATATTTATATTCTGTTTATAACATTATTTTTTTGCACTATTGCAAATGAGGAACAATAATTGATCTTGGTGTATAACCGATACAGCATACAGTTGAGATGACAATAAAGTTAATTTGAGTTTCATCTTTTTCTTATAACACATCAAATTAACATTTTTCCTTGAAATTAAGTCAGCACAATTTAATGCATGAGAAATATGAACATAGTATCTAATCTTTTACTATAAAATGATATAGCATAGAATTTCATGCCATATTGCACGCTTTCTGCCCTTTAAATATTGTTGCAGGTCAGTTTGGGGAATATGCACATGGATGCACACACACAGTCAAGCATATGGCTAATATAGCAATGCACAGTGCCAGGATTTTCATGGTAACTGTACACAAATCAACCATAAAAAATCAACAAAAGAATTGTGGCATTAAACAATTACATATGTAACAGAATCTCACTGCACTATCTATACTATTGAAATGAATTACATTGTTACATCCTGATGTAACACTATGGTTCATATTTCTTGCATAATAAGTTGATGCATTGTTTGTTTTAGGGAAAGCACTGAGACAGAGTCAAGTTTATTCCTGCTTGGGCGTGAGGTGAAGGTTTATGTGGAGGGTCAGCTTTTCCTGCGGGCCTGTATGACTGAAAGTATCCATTATTTTAATAGTTCTCAGAACATTTCCTGATCACCCCAGCATGAGGACTGGTTTTATCCCCACTCTCTTGAGTCCAGAACTCAGGACAGCATAACATCTGCTGTCTCAGTGCCTCAGGGAGAGAGGACTGCATTCCTTTCCTTTCTCAGACAGCCTCCTGTTCTTCTCGCATAGCACTTTCTGCAGGACTCCAACAGGGATGAGAAGGACTTGCATTGCTAACAATGTTCTGCTTAGCTTGTGTAAATAATATCTTGACAAAACACATTTGTATCTGTAATGTCAGTGAAAATCAGCCCGGGATCTTTCAGAATATAGTGGGGAAGAGAGGAAGGGCAGAGGGATCCCTGATTGAGGCTGTATTAGGAGGGAGGAAATCCGTGTGACGCCATGAAACTTTCCAGCAGATTTTGCGTTGCTCTTTAAGGGATCACTAAGCGCAATGGAAGGAGATGGAAGCATCCCTGTCTATTCAGGCCTGTGACCTGCAGCCTAGTCCGGATTCCTACGCGAGAACAGCATGCGCACTGCAGTGGCTGATCCAAAAAAGAGCTCAGTAGCAGACAGAGTGTGGGCAGAAAGGACCACGTTCAAACCTGCCCCAATTCTCCAGCCATGCGGACGGACGGAGGCATGTGAAAGCACACAGCTCCATTTTTTATGCATTTTTTTCTGATGCTATATACGCGTTAAAATCATTTTCATTGAATGGAGTTTGGCCGTAGTAACATTTGTCAGACAACGGTGTAAGTATATTTTTCTGTCATTTGAAAAAACACACCCATAGATGCAAAGTGTGATTCAAGATAATAAATATAAAATCTTATGTGAGGGAAGTTAAAGGTGAGGAAAAATTGAAAAAACTGGAACATATGAAAAATAACACTTTTATCCTACTGCCTAATTACCCACATGGGGTTCCAGATCTTAATCATGAGACATTTTTCAACATCTTTATACAGAACATTTCTAGTTTTTTCACATAAACTTAATTTTTTTGTTTTGGAATTTTAAAAGGGCGAAATTCATGCACCATGATGTCAGGATACTGAGGTGCCGAGAGACACAAAGGGCTGAGTGGAGGAACGAGTGACCAGAACACAAATACAAGAAGAAGAGCAAAAAGCAACCAAAAATACTGAGTCTCTCAGATTTTATTATTTGTTAGAAACATGGTTTAAAAAGACTAGAGAAATCACCCGAGACCAATAAAATTATAACTTATTGAACTAGTTACAGAACCACTGCATTGCTTTTTAGGCATTGCTGTTTGTAGCTTGTATGGTGCGATGAATGAAGGACGGAGGTCTTTCCTGGCAGCTAATTATCTGGTTTTGCAATGACTTCTCAGTGTGGTGGTAATTAGCACAGCCTGCTGCTTGCCAGTGTGCTGAAGAATGGAGGTTACCGTAGCTGGTGTGACACAGAGGACAGAGATGAGGCTCTGTGACTCCGCAAGTTCGAACAGCTCCGGGAGCCATGTGGAGACCGGCAGCGGCACGTCTGCCTGCAGCCCTGTGCAGGCCTTCGGAGAGGAAACGCCCACACAACCCACCAGCAGGAATGTAAACTTACGAGGCCTCTCGTGTCCCAGAAGCTCTCAGCTGCCAGCTTGAATCTCTGACACCTCACACCCAAGACATATGCACACATACGCACAACACTGAAATATGACTCATATCTAAAATACACCTGATAGCATGAATGCACAACCACCCCCGAAAAGTACATACACTGAAACACACTGAGCCACAGACACACAACAACAACACACATCTAATGGCGTGAACTCACACCCTCAAATGTCTGTACTCACATACACATACATATATACACCCAGGATAACTAACATCCTAAAGAAAACATACTTGTATCTATTTTTACTCTGTATGTTAAATTGCTGTTTATTCTTCAGCTGTTTCCTGTAATGTTTCTACTAAAAAAAAAATACACTGGAAAATGATGACCGCACAATCATGACACGTGTCTAATTTTGCCATACAGCCTGGTCTTGCCTAAGTACATGCGGTGAAAATATGCTCTACCCAGCAAAGTAAGATCACAGCAAGCAGGCGAGCATGGACAGGTTCCTGCGTGGGAGTGGGAGCATACAGAGTACCTGTCGGGGTACCTCTGGCATTCTGATGTGGAGCAGACCTGCAATTACAGCACAGCCATGTGATTTTCTCTACAGAATCCCTCTTCATGCCCAGTGACCAACCTATGTCTGAGCCTCTGTGAACACCTGATATTGTTTCCATTACCGCTACCGCTGTATGGCAGGGCTATTCAACTCAGGCCCTCGATTCCAAATCCAGGCCGCGTTTTCAGTTCTCCCAGGTAGTTAGTTTAATAATTACTGATTCTGATTGGTCAGAGGCATCACACCTGGCTCACAGGTGAAGGAAGACTGGAAAATCGGCAGGGCTCGGCCCTCGAGGACGGTGAGTTGAGTAGCTCTGGTGTATGGGTTCAAGGAACACGGGCCAATCTGCATCACGCAGAAACATACAACGCAGTCTCTCTAATGGGTGCCTCTTATGTCAGATAACAGAACAGAGCAGTGGTGGTTCATTGTATGATATACAACATATATGTACGTGACATATTTAAGTCAGCTAAAAGACAAAAAATGAAAAAGCAAAATGAACTATTTTGACCAGTGTTGCTCAGTTGTTTTTCTACAACTATTCTAAGCAGTGTGTTAACCAGGGCTGAGCAGAGGCAGATGGGGGGAGCACAATTCAGTGCCTCCTTCCTAAGTTCCCCATTTTGAATACAAGCTATGGACGCCTCACCACAGTTCGAAGGCACCTGCCTCTTGAAAAGCCTCTGCACGACCTTGTTCTAATTTACTATAGTTTATGTACTATTGTTTAACAAAACAATCAATTTAAAAGTTTGCCTAATGATTGGTGATCAACATAGAGTAAATGTGTTTGCACTGACACCTTGTGGCTGACGCAGCCATTGAACAGCAACATTTATCAGAAATTGGGAAAATATTTTCAACATTGAGAACAGGATACATACAAATGTCAAGCGTCAAATGTTTTTGTCATAATTCTGTAATATATTGCACAATACAAACTGTTCTGCTGTCAGACTCTTTTTAAGCCAGCAATTCGCAGTGTTCATGTTAGGGGGCACTGTAGCCTTTTGAAAATTTAATTTTTGCCATCTTCTTGTTGCTATGAGCCTTGGGAAGAATATACTCCATTTTGATCATTCACAAAGACCATCACTATAAATAGCAGAGATGTTGACAGCCCCAGTTTTAGTTACAGAGAGAAATAAACTTAAAAATATATACATGCAATGGTTCTTTGTGCTTAGAAATTGTATTTGCAGCCTGGTCAGACAAAGGTATAATGGTGAGTGGCTGATGACAGCTGGTTATAGAACAGTGTTGTGCTTTCACTGAGGCTAAATTGGATGTGAGGGAAACAGTCTTGGTGTATATATTTACAGAATGCTCTGTCTCTCTCCATACCTCAAGTTTGCTTAGTTCTAGACAGCAGATTCCATGACTAAGTTAGGTATGATAATAAGATACAGAGAACATTACGCACTCAATGCTGGTTTAAAGTTGCTACAGAAACCATGAATGGCTCTAGATGATTTATGCATTGTATTGATATATGCAAGCATGAACTGAACAAAGGAGTATGAAAATAAAAAAACACTGCTTCACAATCAATGCAAATTTAAAAATAAAGCTTTCCAAGACAAATTATCTATAAACATCACAGACAAAAAAAGCATTACTGTTTAATGGAAACATGGAATAAAAAGCTCCCGATTGAATGGAATCTTTCAAATGAAGTTACAGATGAAAAATACAGCTACAGATGATATGAAGCTATTATATTTTTATGTATTTGGGAAAAATGGCTATATTTCAGTAAGGATGTGTGGTTCTGCTTGTTCAGTGAAATTGTTAAATGAGATCAATCCAGAATTGTATATGTTAAGGTAACCTTCAAAGGTAAGAAGGGATTTGGGGAAGTAGATTACTGACACTCCTGATGAGCATTTCTGGTGGTGGACTGCTGCCAAAACCAAGAAAAGATCAAGAGGATGACCTTGCTACACAGATCCTGGCCACTAAAATCTGTAGCACATAATCACCTAAACATTTCTGTACAGCAGACCCTGATTGATAGACACTACCCTTCGTTCATAAAGAATTGGTGCCATTTCTCAATTACCATATGAAAAACTAACTGATATATATTTTTTGCATGAGTCAGTTGTTTGACTTACAGCCCCGATGTCAATAATCTAACCAAGAAAATTGCTGCACCACAATAAAAGGGGAAACCAGTTTTGCACTTGTCATCTTCAGTCGTGAAAACATTTGGTTCATTTTCATTATCAGCAGATCAAGCTATGTTAATTATAATAAGTGTGCAGCACTGTTCTGGTAGCAATATTAATTCAGCATTTTCTTGACTTACAGTTTTTCTTATAAAGTAGACATGATTCTACTATATACCAAAAACCTGCAGCACTCTAACATATTTTTCTGCATTGTTATGCAGAAGGAACCAAAATTACCTTGAGGATACGCTTAACTGGAAAATTGCAATTATATTATTTCAACTGCATTTACTTTGTACATGCATAAATGGTTACAGAAACTTCATAGCTACTCCTGTCTAATGCAAGTCTTTGATCTACATTGATGCATTCCAGATAATCCAACTTTAATACAATTGTGAATTCACATTACACTCATTCAAAATTAAACCCAAATTCTCATTAGATTAGTTGATGCCTGCATTTTTCAGATGGTTTATTTAATAAATGGAAAAATATTTTAAAGAGCTTTAAAGACAAAAATCACTTGCTGTATTGTCATATGAATCCTATATGATATACAGTGGTACCTCAGTTCTTGAATTCACTATAACTCGAATTTCTTGAAAGTCAAACAAACCAGTTTAACTTAGAACTTGATCTGAATATCAGAAGTCAAACCGTGAAGGCTGACCTAATACAAATTATACACGCCAGGAAATGAGTCATACTACAATGCAATTCTTAATTC
Organism: Cyphomyrus plagiostoma; assembly: GCA_019775915.2. Lineage (NCBI taxonomy): Eukaryota > Metazoa > Chordata > Actinopteri > Osteoglossiformes > Mormyridae > Cyphomyrus > Cyphomyrus plagiostoma. The sequence continues at coordinate 28,682,294 of JABFEA020000110.1, forward strand.
AATGCCTTCTTCACAGATTGGACAATTAACCAAATAAAGCAGCGCAACATTACAATAACTAACAATAAATAAACCACTAACTTATGTGTACTATTAGAGCATTTATGTAATTTATTTAAACTTTATTTTACCAGGTAAATTAACTGAAAGCCAGTTGTCACTGCTTTATGTGATATTCGGAAGAAATAGCAGATTACACATCGGAACTACTTGATATACAAACGTCATGCGTGCAACTAAACTCTTCAGCCAATAAGAGCAAAGGTGTAACATCACGGTTCCAGTTTGTGCAGCCGGGTGTGAGGTTGCAATGCATCTAACCGTAATGCATTGCTTCAGAATCAGAATGCGTTGCTTTAAGCCAGCGCTGTAAGCAAGTCGAACGCACCCAATGACCGGACTGGGGAAACCCCAGGACTAATAAGACAACCAGAAACAGCTGATGACATGGGGATCCCACACGAGGTTAATGAGGGGGCGTGGCACACGGAAGTGGCGGACGATCGGGGCAGGGCAGAGGTAATGTTGGGATAAGATCTTTATCGTTTTGGAAGCCAATAAAAAAAAAATGCTTATTTTTTCCTGTTCATTTTACATTTAAATGCTATATATATATATATATATATATGTGTGTGTGTGTATAATTGCTTTTCCTTCATTTCTTATGGAAAAAATTTGATCAGAACTCAAACTTCTTAGGATTCGATCCTAAGTCCGGAACAGATTAAGTTCAAGAACCGAGGTACCACTGTATTAGTTACTGTCACTCTTGAGATGGTTGGAATATAACTGACATTTCTTGCCGTTCTTTATCTTCACTTGAGTTTCCCCTTACTTGTTGAATTGCCAAATTTGAGAAAAAAACTCGTCGTCATTGAAATGTGATCATCTCCATCACAGATGATGCATTGCCAATGACCCGATACATTAAAGACAGATGGTCTAATGAATCTTAACACGGCAATCAAATAATAATTCAGGACGATATGGATCTTCTGCTGGTGGTATGTGACAGTCAATATCATATTAATTCTTTAGATTATTGCCTTTGAGTATATTTTTCATCAAATCACTCCTTGCCTAGTATGAAGAACACAGATAAATATATGTAATGGTGTGTGCCTAGCTTTACATATGCGTCACATTTCAAATTTCACAGAGAACATAGGAACAGGCATTCGCATAATAAGCAAATGTTATTGTACCTGTGAGGACCGAGAATGAAGCCTAGAATACAGACACCAAACACTAGAACAATGAACGTCTTGTTCCTGTACTGCTTAGAGAACTCCGTCAGCTACTTCCTCTGTGGGTGGGTGTCTCATCCAGCTTGTATGACCACAACCTTTAAGGCATCAAGATAATGGTGGCCTAGACTTTTGTGGTTTAGACCAGCGACACTGTAAGAGCGAAGGACTACAATATGGCATTATACATTCATCAAAGGGAAAACAGGTTTGTTTTCTTAACTGGACCAGCCATAGCCCAACACAGTTAATAACTATGGGAGATCATGCAAAGGAACACAAGTCTATCTTCTGGGAAATCCTTGTTACTGTCCGCCAGTATCACGAAACAGTCAGATGTCATCATACCAGCGTTGCCACACTGTGACTTAACAATGCTCAAAATAGAGCATCCTGCTGACACTCTGGTAGAGCGATTCCATTTTTTTCACTTTCTTTTCCTGTAAACTTCTTTATCCGCTGAGAAGCAGCACCAAAAAAAAAACAAACTGCCAAAAAAAAAATTAGGGCGTTAATATCTGCCGGAACTGTTACACTTTCTCAGAGCTCGCTGAAAGGCTAATCTAGAAAAGTTTGTGAATTGCTTCATAACTGCGGGAGAAGATGGAGAGCGGCGTGGCATTTCCACCAGCCTGAGCACCTGTCATAAAACAAAAAACTATTCCTGCCACGTTTGGGAATGTGGGGAAACTCTGCTGAGGAAAAAAAACAGGTTTCAGACACAAGATTAAGTCCAAGGGTGTGCAGAAGATAAAAATAGCTGGCAGGGAGGCTGCAAACTGCAAACAAATAGGACAAGAGGAAGCGTTTTAATTGACATTCTTTCACGTTTGCTTCCAGAGTGGTAGCGCATCCTTCTGCGATATTAAGAAAAGTAGAAAATTGCTCATTAAAGAGATATTGATTAAAATGTGCATTCTTAATTTACTAAAACCATCATTAAAATCTAGTGGTAATAAAATACAGCAAAAGCCACTGTCAGAGATGGGAACCCTGGTGGCTTTTTTGTTTGCTCGCAAATGGAAAGACAGCACTGGAGTTCAGCCTTTTCACATAAACTTACTGTGTGGCAGTAGGTAGAGTGACAGTCAAATTCATTTCAGGAAGTGAGTGCTGCACTGGTATCCATGAGAGCAACCGTACATTCGGGAAGAGACTGTCGCAATCAGGTCTGCTAACCCAGTGCCACTGCACATGGCAAGAACTCACGAAGAGCTTTTTCAGTGAGCTTTAAACCAACACACAGCAAGCCAGTGGATATACCATCCACCCATCCATCTCCTAACTGCGCATGGCAGTGTTTCCCAACCCGGTCCTGGAGGACCTGTAGACAGTCCACGTTTTTGCTGAAGAATGTTGACTGTCTGGCAGCGAGCCGGGAGGGAGAAAAAAGGTGGACCGTCTGTGGGTCCCTGAGGACCGGACTGGGAAACACTGTCTTATAGAATTAAACACTTTTACTGTCTTATTATACATGGAGCAAATACGACCATTCCATTTTAATTCGACAAAATTAAATCAGGAAAAGATCGAAAACGGTGATGCAAAACCTTTTTTGGAAATTTGTTGAATTAAAATGGAATGACCCTTTCATCTTTGCGTATCACATCTTTCTCTCCCATGAGATACACATCAAATCAAATCAAATCACATTTATTGTCACCATTAGAACGAGTGAACTAATATCTAAAAGTCTTGGGTCTAAAGTTTCCTTTTCACAGTACAATGCACTCAATAAATACAAACTGTGCATAAAATAACTGTACAACAGAATGTGCTATGCATATGCACAAAAACCAATACAGGACGAAATACAATACACTATAGAACAAACAGATAAACTGTAACTGCAGCAGCAGCACAGTTTACTATAGTGCAGTAGAGAGTGGGGGTAGTGTCGTCGGGGGTGGTGGCTGATATTAGATGGAGTCCAGCATCCTGGAGAGTATTCCATAAAGCAGGAATTCTTCATTAGCCAGATAGCTTAGGCTAAATGTAAGGATTGTCCAATAGGAATATAAATTATCTCTCCTCCTCTTGGACAGTAGTTTTGACATTTGGCTTAAGTTATCCAGCTAACTGGGAAATTCTACTTTCTGGGACAACGCCCCCATAGCCATAGTCATCTGGTGGAAGGAACTGTCTGGAGCCTGCTGGTCTGGCACTCGATGCTGTGGTCTCGTCTGCTTGATGGTAGCAGGGTGAGCAGAGAGTTGCTGGGATGACTGGGATCCCCGGTGTCTTTAGCAGCCCTCCTCCTGCACTGCATGGCGTAGGTAGGTGACCTGCAGGGGACCGTACCACCCTCTGCAGTGCCTTGTAGTTGAGGTCGGCGCAGCTTCTGATCCAGCCTCTGAGAAACAGCATACCGTGTGAGAGTGTAACGTGTGAGTGAAGTTGCTTATCCGGCGCCCAGGGGGCACCAACGCCAGTGCTCCTGGAGAGGTTGGGGTTAAGGATCTTGCCCCAGTGCCCAGTGGTCATATGATCACTCTGCCAGCCATAGGTTTTGAACTGGAGACCTTCTGATCATGGGCGTGGCCTTGAGGGAGGGCTACAGCCTGTCTGAGGCAGCACAGGACATGAGACTGCCGTACGAATACATACAGTACAACAAAAATAAGTAGGAATTGTTCATATTTCAGAAAGTTCTTCAACAACAGCAGGTAGTGTATTGTATTAATAGTCAATTCAGTTTAGCTTTTAGCATTATTTACAGTACTGTGCAAAAGTCCTAGGCAGCCAAAGAAATGATTTAATTGATCTTCATGTTGGTGTAAAAGTCTGCTATTATGCCTGTCAGAGTGTGTTAGCTTAGCCATTTCAGAACTTCCACTAAAATCACCCAGCAGTCAAACAGTCCAGTCATGTATTTTTTGATACATACTGCACCACTAGCACACCTAATATCTCACTGTTTTTTTTTTTTAACTAGTTGAGTTAAATAATTAAGTGGTAAAATTTAATAAACACATGGAATGCCTGAGGTGCGTCTGAGGAGAGGTTTGGAACCCAAAGCGGTGTTCATCTAGCCTTCCAATTAGATATCAGTAACGTTTTGGAGAACAGAAGAAATTCTTACTTGTGTTTATTGTGTTACTGTGCATTTTCATATGTTCCAATGTTAAATTGTGTTTTTTGTTCTGAGCAATTGTGCACTTACTTCCCAGATAAATAGCTTTAAACATTCATTTTGACTTTGCACAGTACTGTATAATTTCCACAACAGTGCACCCTGGTTTGAGAAAATGCCTTCTTATGCATTTGCCGGTCCTGTACAGCACACAGCCAATTCAATTTTCCCTCAATCAGGAAATGCTCATGTCAGATTCCAGAATCTAGCTTTCGCACTGCTTCTCTTCCCCTCTGATTTTTTTTTTCTACTGACAGAAGTCTGGCCAAAATGGCAGTCGCACACACATGAATAACACATGAAAGCATCACTCGCCTTGCGTCATATCAACCCGCACGCTTATTTTCCCTACTGATCTCCAGTGTAGCTCTCTGAGTCTGGGCATTTACTGCCGCTCAGTAAATGTCATCCTATTAGAGATCCTCTCAGTGCCCTGTGGTAGGACTGGCCTTTTGTCGCAGGCAGCTCAGCCACGGCAGGACAGCGCATTCAAAAAGGTTCTCTTCCTGAGTCCCTTTCTGCCACCTCCACTCTCAATGGCCCAGTCTATACACCATCAAGATGCCTGCTGCCTTCTGGCCTCGTCAAGCTACACACCTTTGATAAATGTCCACACACCCGCTCTGACCACAGTCGTGTGCATCTGTTGATGGGAGCTAGGGTGTGGGGGCTGGATGTCAAACTGCCCATCAACCTAACATGCCCCGAGACAAAAGCCCTATTCAGACAGCATTACTTTTACTTTGGGGGCTCCGCATGTAGTTGGCAAGGTGATTTGACCGACCAATTTGGGCAGGATAAGAAAAGTGTGTGATAAAGAGAAAAGACGAATCCCTGGATGCTCATTGCCAGGTGTGTCTGGAAGTTCGACATGGCAGTGAATAAAAGAGAAGATCCTGCACTGGACGGAGGAAACTGTCTACCTTATTTCATTGTGGGGTAACGTCTGCTGTCAATGCCAGTTTGAAGCGATATACAACCATGGTGTTTCTGTTAAAGATGTCTTTAATGACTATGTCAAGTGCCATGAATGGATTGAATATCTCATCTGAAAATATAAAGAAAGAACAATCCGGTTTCCTGCATGCCTTTACAAATATTTACAGATCTTGTTACCGCGGTCACAATTTAGACAGCACTGCTATAACCAGTGTTCACTGATATACAGAACATAATTTGACACAAATACAAATGTTTAATACCAATTTATTAATGATTTAGGAAAAAAAGCAAGAGACCAGAAAACAGATAAGTGTACATGATTTAGAGAAACTTTGCTGCTATTGCAGAAAAATGTGGTTCTATGAGATACTAATGTGTACAGGTTTAATACTTATGCAAAGAAGAAGGAAGATAAGTGCTGACATGACCTGCACAATCACCTGACCTTAACCTCATTTGGCATTAAATGGATAGAAAGGTGAAAGATACAAAACCAGATATTGCAGATCATTTGCAGGCACGTTTCCGACAGCATGGGAGTGAAGATTTAGAAAAATATCATGTCTTTAATTAGTAGGATGCCAAGAGTTTGTTCAGCTGTAATCACTGTAAAAGCTAACTATTTTCATGAGTTTAAGCCTGCTGTTTTTACAGATGGAGTTTGTCCTTTGTTCTTCCTTAATTACCTGCCATTCTGTACTTTCCTTCTCTTTTGTATGTGACACTGACAGTGGTTAAACTGTATTAAAATCCAGAAACTCCAAATGTTCACTAACTTTTGACCTGCAGGATAATACAGCTAAACTTCCTTCTTTAACCATAATTTATGCTAATATTTTTTCCTCTTCACTTTTAACATATTTCAAAGTCTAAGCCTTCCTTGTAATAATTTTGAGACCATATTTTATTATCCTTGAAAGGATTTGCCAAACCTTAGTTTCCCCGTCAATCTGAAAGGTACATGTGACTAATTACTGACCCAGATTTTGACAGCCATCGCATGCTCTTCCATGGCCAGCAGATGGCAGTACCGTGCCAGGAGGGATATCAGAGAAGGGAGGCAAGCTGCAGGGAGAGCGTCTCAGAATACAAATGCGAGCTCCTTGTGAATGTCGCTGGTGCCGCCCTTGCAGTGCTGTATATCATCTTCCTCACTGGGGAGATGCTGCTTCTTACCTGCGGCTGCTAATGCCATCATCGGCTGTTAATTGTGAGTCATCGTCCACCAGAAATTCAATTTCACCTTCTAGGGTACCAGATGCTTCCCTCACTGGCTTCTTTGCCACAGGGGAACGCAGCAACCAAGGGGGCAACTAATTTAACGCCCTATCATAAGCATCCCTGACATATTGTCCCTAGACTCTGAAATGTATTTGTACTCAGGCATTGTATCCTTACCCAGTCTAAATGAGGTGTTTACTTTTTAACAGGTTGCAGAAACAACTGTGAGTAAATCATGTGAACTGTTACTTCAGTTTGCTCAAACATTGTTAATCTTCGTATTTATGTGCTTTCTTTATATATTTCCGAGCTAAAATCCCTTCCAGGCTGCTCAGCACAGTGTGAGCACTCCAGGGTTTTAAAGCTCAAACACTTTTCTCGATTGGGATTCTCAATTGGAACCTCCCAAGGTTCTTCCAGTACATATGTAATACTTTTACTGCCATGGTGTATCTTTTCGGGGAATTAAAAAGGAAACAGCCAATTTTCCATCCATTATCCTGTGCAGGGTCATGACGGGCTTGGAACTTATCCCAGGAAGTATGCAGTGTGAGATGGGGAACATGGTGGAAGGGGTGACAGCCCCTCACTGGACAGAAAACAGGTATGCACAGTTTATAAATTCCATCTCACCTAAACATACATCATTGGGAGGAAATCCACAGAAACCCAAGAAGAATATGGGATTTGGGGACAGAAATCGAACATGCTAGAGGCGAGAGAGCTACCTACTGCGTCAGAGAACCACCCAGCCATTCTCACACCCTGAAACTTATTTTACTGTCTCTTTGCCAGGGAGCACATTTGTACTTTGTTTGACAGTTTTTCCTCTCCGTGAAGTGCTTTATATATAGCCATATGCTTTCCTGGGCTCGTTTTGGATGCCTCCGCACAAGTTGGTGGAGGACGACAGGAGCCGGCATCGGTTTGGGGTTTCTCTGGAGCGGTCTCCTCACATAAACCGTACTCTTAGCCTGGAACACTCCGAATAGACGGCCAGAAAGCAAAGAGCATAATGGCATAGCGCAATTCCCACAGCTGCAAGGAATCTCGCCTCGTAAAATTATTCCTGACGCCTAAGAATCCACCGTAAAGATGACTCAAACTGTAACCGAGGGAACCATCATTAGATTTTATATTTTATGGCAATGTCCAGGTATGTGATACAGATAAAGCATTCTTAACCGATTCAAGTAAAAAAAAAAAAAGATTTACTGTAGTATTCTGCACATAGAAGACTAATACATCCTAAAGGTCAAATATTCGTTCTGCCAGGTGGAAAGCTTGCCTCAGCCACATGCATCTTAAATACAGGCTTTTCAAAAGATGATTACAGCTAAAACAGAACTGGTCTCCATAGCATCACTTCTGGCAATGCACCTCATGCTGCTGTACAGGTCTATCGCTTCAAGACCTGGACGGAAATAATGCAGCTAATCTGAGAGATCTCATCCGTGGAGATGGAATCCACTGGCTGATGCGCCCAGGGTCTTTGGTCTGTGCTCTCGGGGGAATATATCCATATATTCATTAACATCACATTATTCTGTCCTTGTTGACGCTGTGGCTTCTTCTCTTGCTGCTGAAAATGATTATCTGCACTCTCTGCATGACAGGGCCACATACAGAACATTGCAAATGTCTTAGGCTGTAAAAGAAAACATTTAAAGCTATTTATTGGGGCAGTAAGTATATATTTGCTCAGGAAAAAAAAAATTTATTCCAAGAGACAGTAGCGCAAAAAGTATGATGGCATATTGATCAGTCAAACACTGTGTTCTAATGTTTAGGTCAACAAGTACCTGGATATATTGGATGGTTACTGCAAATACTGGGGTGATTTTCCTAGAGGTTTTGAAATGGCTAAGCTGACACACTCTGACAAACATAAAATCATAGTTTTACGCCAACATGGTGATAATTTAAACAATTTTCTTTGGCAGTCTCAGATACTCCACGGCACTTTAAGTCAAAATGAAATGGGTCGGCCGGCTGTAATCCCAGCTGGTGGGTAGGGGAATGCAGTGCTGTCAGTACCTCAATGAACCTCAGGTGCCAGTGAGGGGCAGAAGCAAACAATCTCCTACTGTACTGCTGCAGTGCCCAGTGTTGTCTTCAGTTAAATTTAGGCATGGATACATTGTCATTATTGTATGTGCCTCTTTACCATTGCTTCCATGTAGGTTCAGCATGTAAAGATGGTCTCCAGTGCAGGCTCTTTATATCTGGTGTATGCTGTTTATTCACTGCATTTCCAGGCTTTACAGGTGGCTGAAAATAAGTGGCATCATGCTTCCAGGGCCTTGTGCTGTCCAAGCCACTTCTGTCTGACAAACGTCGTTATGTTGCATAAGTGCCTCTCAGTGACGAGTTGGGCTCCGGTGTATCCAGTAGGCTTTGCCCTACAGTCTGTGAGGCACACAGTGTGTTAAAGAACTATCAGCTCTCGGCACACATGTGAGAGGTCCCCTTTGCTTTTTTTAATCCTTCCTGGGCTATACAGAGAAAAGAAAAAGGAGAGCATTAAAAAATATACAAAATTACTAAATTGGGACAAAAAACAGGGTGGAAAAAATAGTTGTTCCAATTTAAACCATGTCAGAAATCGACCAAAAACTGGAACAGGGCCTGTGGAAATGCAGACAATATAACCAATAATCTGCGCAGTTTGTGCTAACAGAATACGTGACGGTGTGAGTTGCTGGTTCGAGCAACACCTGCGGCTCCAGTCATAGACACATTCTCTCCATAAACGGCACCAAGCAGTGTTTCTGAAACCAGCAAGAAGGGCATTAGAAAAAACATTTGCTGCCGATGAGAAAAAAATAAGAAATCAGAAGCAATAGTTATGCTATAAACAAAAAATGTATCCATTTTTTACCAGTTCCACAAGTGTTCACAACATATTTAAGCATGGATTACGGAGCTTTGATTTCTGCGCAGATATTTTTTTAGAATGTGAGTTCAGTTCTTGTGAATGCTGCTGTCTAGATAGTGCTATTAGTATCCAAACGGTTTCTTTTGGCAATGCACTCAAGCAGGTCTTTGTTTTAATACTTTGTGACTCTACCTTTATGTCTCCAGCGTCCTGTAAGCTATTCTTAGACGCCTACAGCGTAAAAAGACTAATTACAAGCGCGCCGGGTAACGTTCCTCCGGTTCTCCTCTAAGGTAGCATGCACTGGATTGTGTGATGGACACTTGATATGGGGATATGTGCTCTTTATGCGCCTTTGCTATGGTTATGCAGTGTTAATGAAGTCCTGTCCTGGCACAGCTGACCTACTTAAATTAGTGAGAAAGCAGCCAGAGAACACTGTCCAGGTGGCTTCTCTGTCAAACTCACAGCATCCAGTTAGTGATGCTAAGTGAGTGTTAGAGAAGGGAGGAGGGATATCTGGAGTGCTGTCTTCGCACTCGGAGTCAGACTCCTTCAGCGCCTGCCAAAAATAGCCTCCCTTGGCCGTCGTTGTCTCGGATTCACAGAAAGACGGAGAGCCGCTGTGGCGTCACTGTGCTCGCTCCGCGGGCGGGCGGCCCGTGTCCTTCTTCCCTTTCTATCGCTCGTCCTAAGGAGGGGCCTCCTGTTTCCAGGTCTGGGCAGCGGCTCAAAGTCACCTTGCCGAATCTCCAAGGAGGGTTCATACGGAATCTAATCACAGCTAGCAGCGGGCTAAGAAGAAGCCAGGGTATTTCGGTCCCCCATTACGGGTGTGGCACGACCTTTCCGTCGCATTCTGCCATCCACTTTCAGGCTGAGCACGGCGCCGTACCAAAAAGATAAAATCCCGTCTCAGCTCTGCTGCTGTAGAAGAGCTGTGAGTTGGTTTGGAGGTTGTGTTTTGTGTGGGCAGTAATGCATTGATTTGGTGGAGGGTGGGGGAGTTGACTGTGCATTGTATATGTGCATTCCCACAGCTAGCCAAGCACATCTGTTGGAAGTGCTGCAGTTCCTAGAAGTAGACATGCAGATTCAATAAAGAGAATTTTCTGGAACCTCCGTATCACCATAGGGATATGCTGTGTGTATGCTGGTGAAGCTTGGCACTTCCTTCATTAATCCCTGTTCAGTTGTCTTGCCAGCTGTTGAATAGGGGCCGTTGTCAAAAGGCTTAGATGCTCCTGCACTGAGGTGATAAAAAAGGAATAATTTACCCCTAGACCTTCAGCATTGACCTTCAGCATTGACCTCTCGAATGTTCAGCTGCCTGCTACGTGATCTTCTGGTATTTTTTTAAATGTCTTAATGCATTTTGTTTTTCCCTTTATTTTTTAACCCACATCATAAATGAGGCCCAAGGCTACTGAAAAATACATCTAAAATTTGCAATGAGTAATAAAATGCAGTTTTTTTGATGTGTAGAATGAGCCTAGTCTGACCGTTTTATTGAATGTTATTACGTTAAACGTTTAGGACTTGGTAGCTGGTCTTTAATGACCTTGACATAAACGCAGAGATATTACCTTTGAACGTTTGGTGTCTGGTCCTAAAAACAGAGATTTATATATTTATCCATCACTTGTTTGTATGTTTCCAATAATTTCATAAATTGTGGGAATGAAGACGATGCAAGATGAACAAGTAATATTTTGTAACGCCTTACAAAATGCTTTCCTGGGCATTCATAATGTATTCATAGAACATTCATAAGCATCATGCATTATGAATGCTGTATGCTCATCTATGATACACCATAGATACCTTTATAATGCACAGCAAAGCATTCTTAATGCTTATGCTGACCATTATAATGCATTGTAAAGATACCTCTAGTGCATTATAGATGAGAGCTTTGTAATATCATAATGCATAATACACATGGCTATAATGTGTTATTCCTTTTTGATAAATATTTATAGCCATGTTTATAATGCTTCATGAATGCATTATTATTTGCTAGGAATGTTTTTATAAATGACTAAAAACATGGCCTTAAGTAAAATGTTACCAGAGTTTGCATGTTCTCTCCATTCTTGTATGTGTATTTTCTAAAGACATGTGGCATATGTGGATTGGTGCCCTTAGTATGTGACACTCTGATGGGCTGGCATTCCATCCAGGGTTTCCTCCCTCTGTGTCATTTGGCTCCTGGGATAGGCTCCAGGCTTGGTAGGGCTCTGCACTGGATGACAGGTTATTGTAGACAGATGGATGGAAATTTAATCTTTAAACACATATAGAGGTTCACATTACATAAATCACGTGCATATGTTTAAAATAAGAGAAAACCGCTTCGTTTTTTTTGTCCTGGACAGCTTTCATTTTTCAATTATTGCTTGCATTCCATGTTTGTGCTAAGAGAGTAGCTTAATTTTTTCCATTTTTTATGACTTGTTGAAACTCTACAGGAGATGGTGGAACCAAAGGATGGCAAATGTGGAAAGTTAGAAAGAAGAGTGCAGCCTCTTCAATTACAGGTGCTGTAAGCTTGTCCTGACCTGCCATACTTGTTCTGGATTGTCATTCTAGTAGGACCCTCCGGTTACTGAGTATTATGATTTATTTGACAATGACTGAGACAGTGCAGATGTTAAAGTGAGATGCCTTATAATTTTTCCTATTTATATACTGATGTGTATAATTTGCCCATGCGACTTACTTGGCAGCAAGAGGGATGTTTTATACGCGCAGTCAGTCCCAGGGATGCCAATCCAGTGAGCTCAGGATTTTTTAAGGAATGCTGGACGTTCTAAAGGCTCCCTAGAATTATTGGCTCTGTATTGGTTCCCCTTCCACTGCCTTTTTTTTGTCAAGCTTTTATCTCTGGGAAGCTCAAAGATGGCCAGGTACCTTATTGAATCTATAAAATAAAATTATTGAATTTTTTGCTATTTTTAATATTTTATCATCAATGCACATCATTACCATCATTACATTTTACTAACTTTGAATGCCTACCATGCAAACATTCAAGAAGAGAACATTTAAATCAAGACTCCTCAGACTTATGTAATACTGGCCTTGTCATTTCCACCATTCATATGGTCACACACGTTTTTCAGGGTTTGGAATATTTACACAGTTACTTGGTACATTTCTTATAAGGGCTTTGACTGTTGGTTGGTTGACAAATGCATGTGAAATGATACCAATAATATAATTCCTTAGTAATATTCCAGTAATATCCCTTGGGAAAATGTGGTGTTACAGTTTAAATAGAATGAACAAATAATAAAAAAGACTTGTAAAATAGATACTTTTTTAATACATGAGGTAGTTGTAGCATTTACATCAGAAACACTAAAACAGTGAGTGCAATGTGATTGTTCACACACATTGTGTAGTTTGTTCACACTAGCGAAACAAATTATGTAGAATGGTACCATCATTAGCAATAAAACCTTAATACATTTGAATTTCTCTGTAGGTTGGCTCACAAGTACTTTGGAGATTTGGATATCACTGTCTTGTTTAAAGTCTCAGAGGTGACAGAAGAGTAGAGGTGTTGGCTTGGCTGTGTGCAAGGGAGGTGTCCCGGGCGATGACTAGCATGTCCTGAGGGCCCTCTCTCCTAAAGCAGAGGTTTTCAGGTACTGATTACTTCAAAAACATTTACTAATTATTTTCTAACCCAGCCTTAATACATCAATAAATGACACACGTAGCATGTTTGCCCTGTACATGATGGGTTGTGATTTTAAGGGCACCTTTGCCGATTCCTGCCCTTTGCAGCCCAAGTTGCCTTTTAGAAAATTAACTAATTATTCAATATACACAGTGACTTTCAAAATGTCCCAGAATGTGCTTGTCCCCCATGAGCCTCTGGGACAGTATTGTTCTTGGGTCTTCATCCTGCGAAAGTAATGCTGCTTCTTCAAGACCATACAGCCAATCGCAACACAAGCCAATTAGATGAGCAGCACGGGGCACGTTGACTTTTCAAAATGATTATTAAGCTTCTGCTAACAACTGTTTGAAGAAAATTAATACAACCTGTTCTAGATTCAGCCTGGGTCTTTGGAGCGTGTGCCATACCATTAGTAATTTATGACAAAGCTGACTCTCGTGGATGGAAAATTAATTATGCTGCAATAACAAATTGATTGTTTTTCTTTTAATAAACAGAAAAAAAAGGAATTTTACTGAGGGGAGATGCAGTGAACAACATCTTGCACTGTGATCATGTACGTCACCATAGTAACAAGTGAGTTTTTGCCGTGCTATACGACTTATATCATATGTCACATGAGAGCGCAAATATAATAACTCTCGTATTGAAATCCACAAAAGCCTTTTGTAGTGGTTGTGCTGGAGATTGACAATAATGGTTCTGTTTGAGTTCTGTTGACCCAGCAGCTATCATATAGAGAAGCTTCCACTTCATACTGAACACACATGGCCAGACAATGCATACTGATGCTTATATAAAAACTTCTGGCTGCGGTGGGCGTCTCATTCTAACTTAAAAAGTCATTGTGACACTAAAGCTATGCGAAACATGACCAGTAAGTTATAGTCTGATCTAGAGAGCAGACAGTGTGGCTCCAGCCGCCGGTAGCAGCTCTGGATGCCTGTGCTCCTGGGTCATGCACCTCCCGCTATGTCTCCTCCTGCTTGTCCCAGGTGCCACCGAAGCATTTTCATAAGCACCACCCATCACCATTTTGGAGGTTACACACGCTGGACACCTCCTCTAAACTGTGGGGGCCCTGAAGAAGTACCCCATTAAACTTTTTGTAGTCTGGCCTATGAGGACCAGTTGCCTTGACTCTAATAAACGGCCTTTAATATTTTATATGCAGATGACATTGATCAAGTGACCTGCATATTTACGAGGTCCCGTTCAGATGGAATGTGTATGAATATTGAATATCAGCTGTTTTTAGGGCATATTCTAAGCAGAACCTTTCTACTGTTTGCACATATACTTAACCATTAGAGCAGTCATTAACATATAGATTCGAACTATTATTAGTTTTTAATATAAATTCTAAACACGCAGGTCATAAAACCTGACCTATGAGATAATAAGGAGAACAATATAATTATTGAATGCAGCTGCTATCACATCAGAGGCTCTGGAGACAAACCCAGTGGAGCTGTTCATGGCTTAATGGATGTCACTGGTTTTAGTGGCCAGGACAATTATTGACACCTGTTCTCAGAACACAGCTATGTAGCTGAGGGCCATATTCTGAATGACCAGATGTGATGGGTGAACAGAGGAGTACAGGTTTAAACCACACAGAATCCTGAACTTTCAAAGCATTGCTTCCTCTTGACTTAATGGGAGTCAGCGGGTTGAAATGACAGCCAACTGCTTTTTGGTTTGTTGGTGCAGGCTTAGGCTCTGGAATAACCATCCTGCCATTTCACAGATCCTGCAGTCCAGTGTCGGCCTCAGACAACCTTCTGCTGGTTCCTCCTGGACAATCGGCTGGTCCCCTTATTCTCAGCTGCCATCTCTGAAGGACAGTGGACGTGAAATGTCACCTGCGGTGCTGTGACGGTGTTGAAAGACCCCAGTACATCAGATACCGGGGTCTCACTGACTGACGGTTCAGATCTGCTGAGATGTACATAACCCTTGTGTTTCAGCCCTGCGTCCCCCTGCCCCCATGCTTTCCCCCTGAGTACCCAATCAGAAATAAATGTGTGCTCTCCTCATCAAGGGCAGGTAGTGTCTCTTCTGTCCTTCAGTCCCCCCCGCTCCCAGCAAGACGGCTGTGGGCCTGCGATGACAAAGGGGTGTCTTGTCAATCACCTCCTTCTCCTCCTTCCTCTGTGATATACCTCCACCTCCTGCAAAGCACGATCTACCAGAGTTTGGGCTACATCCCACCCCCCCACCCCCCAGCAAGCTCTCTAGTTTTTTTTTCTTTTTTTTTCTTTTTTACTGGCCAAGGTATAATCTGCAAGCAGCA
>JABFEA020000110.1:28697725-28718486 GCA_019775915.2 Cyphomyrus plagiostoma
AAACCCACACCCACCCCCCGGCTGGCTCCTTAGATGGTACTGGCTGCGCAGCTCTGCTGTAACGTAGCTCCACTTTAGCTGATCCACAAAGGCTGAGCTGCAATCTCGCCACCGCGTAATTAATCCTGCACTGGATCTGGGATGATGTCTCGCACATGCCGGGTAAGTTAAAAATACCGCCTGCTTGCGAGGTGCCCTCATCCGTTTTGTCCGTTCCAGTGCCGTATCTGCTGGTGCATCCCTTGAATCAGATAGTGAGAGAGGGGGGAAGACGGGGCAAGCTTTGTGCAGTTGGTGTAGCAGTGTGGATACGCTTGTTCTGGGAGGTTAAGGCTCACGCAGCGAGAAATGCTACAGAGAGGAGAAGGGGAGGTCGCCACACTGAGCCGCTTGTCGCTTCAGCGCACGGCTGTCGCCTCCTGTCACTTGTGGCTCCCCCCGCACGCCCCTCCTCCTAAAACACCAACCTCGCAGTAGAGTGCACCGGACCGTCTGCTTCCTTTACGAGGTAATGTCTGTTCTCTGTCTTATGTTCTGTAACATGTGTGGGTCCAGGCAGCCTTTCTGTATGCGGTCCATGCAGGTTCACCCTCTGTGTGAGGTAGGGCTCACCTCAGGATTAGCTCCGAGGGAATGCGGGGGATCTAACACCTTGCGCAAAGTTCTCTGGACCCTCCCTTCTGTTATTCTTCTTTTGGGGGCAGGAGACCTTGAACGTTTCCCCCCTTTGGAGTAGCCGTGACCTCTGTCTTGCCTGCTTCACTGCGTCAAGAGTTCTGTAAGGAAACAGTACAGACAGTCCAGATAGGAGAGGTGGCTGAGAGAATCCTGATGCTGGTAATTGTGGTAGTTACCCATACAGTCCAAATAACAGCAATGATTATATGAATGCTAGAGGTTCGAGCTTCTCAAGGTCAAGTTGTGGGGGGGAGAGCACATCGGGTGTGAGATGAGGACAGAGAGACGAGGCACCTGCAGTGGACGACTAATTCGGCTCCCTCTAAGCAGGTATTTGCATGTACAACTGAAAGCTTTGAAAATCCACTTTTGCTGGACGTTAGACGTGAGTTATGATTTATGTGAGTTTGTGTTTCATGTTTAATTACATTATATATATATTATTTAAACATGCATATACATTTATATGTATATAATTATTGCCTCCTTTTTCAATCTGAATCGTTACAATTATTTTTTTCTTGCAAAATGAGAATCTGTTGAATTCCTTTTGTTTGAACTACTGGTTGATATATCCATACAAGTTTCATTAGTTTACCAATGTCTTACCAATGGCTTTCCTTCACTCTATGGATTATACTGTCACATTTCATATCGATTCAGTTTTTAAAAGGACTGTAATGATACGTTGTAGATACACTGTTAATTGTTTTTGTGGAGGTATCTGCCGACTGCTATGCTGGTGATATGTAGGTCTCTTCAGTGCCTCTGAAATTCGTTTATCACTGCGATGACTCATGAAAATCATTACTTAATCAATTCCTTCGTCCCTGCCTCTTCCCAAACTGGTAGTTATCGATCGCCTTAAGTGGAGGATCCAGTTTGGTAGATTTTTAGAAAATATGTAGAAGAACTTTTACAGTTGGAAGACAAAACCCTGAGAGACGTCTTAGTGCTGATACCCGGTGTGGGCAAGGCAGGGCATGTCATACACTGTGGCCCTGCTGCAGAATATAGTTGGCATGTTCACGGTCTCATGCCAGCACTCAGTAATTTAATGTAAAGGCAGAAAAATGCCACAATCCACCGTGGGGTTTATGTGGGAGGCAAGTGTGTGTGTGTGTGTGTGTGTGTGTGTGTGTGTGTGTGTGTGTCGGGGGGGTGGGGGGTGGAATGAGACAAACGGAGTGTCAAGCTCAGTGTGAAAGCCTGGTGGTCTTTTCAGATATGCAAGTGCCTTCAAAGGTTGCGGAAGCCTGAGGATTCTCCACGGAGGTCATAGCTCCACAGAACACGTCAGAATATGTCATGCTGGAGTCCCCTTCTGTTCCACAGTGCTCCACTAAAACATCAGTTCATTGAAAGTGGTTAGGCTCTAGTTCCGTTTAAATATAAGAGCCTGCTCAATCACTGCATCTCCTGGAATACTTTAGTTATAAGACTTCCATATTTGCTTTCTCCTTCTTTGCCCTGCTTCATTGCACTTGAAGCATACTTCACTATTAATGTTAATATGTTCAGAAGAAAAGCTATGCAGTATGCCAATTAAAGTTTAAGCACTTCTTTGTCAAAAATTGGACCTTCTCATTTAAATAGTGGCTGGAACCCTAACTATTAAATACCTTTGGCTGTTTGGGATAATATTTCAAATATTATGTGGTACTCCTAAAGTGCGATTATCAACCTTTTTGCACTGGGCTCAGTAAGGCTGCAGTCCAGTGACTGCATCTGTGATTAGGAATTACAGAGAGAGATGCTGAAGAAGAGAGCCAAAGTGTCTTTAAGTCTAAATTTAGTTTGCCTATTACAGCCAGTATAATACCTCATGCTATTATCTGGGCATTGTGCAGCATTGGCAGCTCAGACCTGTTTCTTTTGGTCGGATATTTGGCTATAATTCTGATATACAGTAGTTTAGACGACACATCTACTCTTTCTGTGAAGTGAATTTATAGTGTTTCTTTTGAGGGAAGCGTGCAGTAGCGACGGCAGTTTCTGAATTTTAGAAGAATGAGTGTCGTTTGCGTCACAAATTACTGATTTCTAACCACTGACTACCATTAATCAGATACCATTAGGTACAATCATGCCAGGCTTCAAAAATCCTGGCTGCTCTGCCGCAGGGAAATTAAGTTATGTCTGCGACCCAAGCTGAAATAAAGAACATTTTAAAGTGTTCTTTCGGTGTGCCTTAATAAGAGGTGTGCAGTGAGTCATAATCATTAGGACTCACCATACTCAGGGCACTGATTAGGTGTAACCCTTTAGATCAGTGCAGAAACCTTGAGCTGTGTCATCATCTCAGATGAAGCAGAAAGGCAGTCTAATTCTCACAGCCTTCGTCATGGGGTCGTGCCATTCCCTGCACCTATCCCGATACGTGACCGTGCTCCTAGCCCCACTGGACATGGCAGTACTTATTCCAGCTGACCCCTTAATTAATCAGGCTTGATAGAGTCTTTACAGAATGCTGACAGGTGTCATGTCTATTAAAGACTGAATGCAGCTGGTGTTTTCTGAAAGGGTTGAGAGACATCGGCGTCCATGGATAAAAGATTGAAGTTTCCTCAACTTAATTTGTTTGATTTATGCAGCATTTACTGGTATTAAAAACCGAGGAGTGCCAGACAATCTTTACTGCTTAGAATAATTGAGTAGCAAATTTCCAAAACTCATTTGGTCCTTTTTTTTAATGTTTTTGAGATGAGACCACCAACGATCTAGTCAAGATTCCTTATCATTTGATATGGTGTCGGGAACTAAAAATCACTCAGTCCTCGTTTAACCCAAAAAACTTCTGTTAAATATGCCAAAACTCACTCCACAGAAATTAGTGAATTTTGGAACTCTTCAACTGGAAATTATTCAATGAATAGATGTATTATTAACAGTATATGATAAGTTCATTGGGTCCAAAAAGGCTAAACTGTCTTAGAGACCTACCTCTCATAAGTATTTCAAAATATCTCAAATAATAGTCTTTATAGTCTACTCAGTTGGTATTTAATCATACCACATCTGGAACAAAAATTATATGGCGTGGATTCTAAAAACCAGAATTACGGTTTTTCTCATTTGGTTACACACCCTACTCAGAATAATTACCCAACTTAATGAAACTATTCACACAAAGCCAAAAAACAAAAATTATAGTGCCAAACCTTAAACACAGAAGGACAAACTCGCTTACAGTGTCTACTCAAATGGTTACACATCTTGACTGAATGAATTCACCAATCATCCAGTGGTGATGCCTCCACCACACATCCCTGAACTTTGTCTCCAGAATTGTAGCCACATTACTGTTGTTTCAACACAATTAGCAATTCTGATGCCCACGTTTTGCCAAGCTCTACACACACAAGTCAGCCATCAAGATACAATGTGTATGCATGATCCCTATATGCTCCTCATAATATACTGTAAATGTGACAAAAAGAGTCAGGGAAGAAAATGGAACCAGTAATAGTACAGAGGGGAAGAGGTAGAGGAAGGTGGAGAGGATAGGGAAAAATCAGGAACATATGAAATGGGATGATAGTTGATAGTGTCATCAGCCATGGCTATGAAAGAACCTGGGCAGTGAGTCCAGCCAGTTTGAGTCTGTGTACTGTACCTGTGAGATGTTTCACAATGAAAACAGGTAAGTCAGGTAGGAACGTTGCACAAGTATCAGTTTTCTGTGTCTAAGGGACACAGTAACTATTTTCGCCATGCAGATTTTGTGGAGAACCATCAAATTATGGGGAAACTCTCTTTTTACCTTGTGTCGTTACCTACACACTGTGTTACTAGCCTGAAGTGGACGGTGAAACAATGGATGATTTATATGTCGATAAGGCGGGACTGAATCTGACTAAAAAGTGTCACAGAGGCAGAAGAACCAGTGGACTAAAAAGCAACACTGAAAACAAGCAAGACTGAAAATGCTTCAGCATTAAGTCTGCAAAGGGTGGTCCGTCACCATGTCACTATTGACCAATACAGCCTTCCTATTCTTGTGGACTTCCTCCACGGACTCAATGTTTTTTTATTCCCACCCCCACAGACACAGCGTAGTACCCCCAGCCACACTGCCTACGCTGTCATGGGACAACGTTAGTTTTCAGCATTCAGGAATCGTCCAAGAATGGATCAATTCCCGCCCACACATCCAAGTGATCTTCCTTCCACCATAGTCAATCCGCTTTTTTTAAATTAGTAATGGATAGTATATAATAGGTACTCTTATGAACAGGTCAGTCTACTTCAGGCTATACGAGCAGGCTTGGATGATATCGCTTCTTGGGCTTATCAAGGATGGATCCATCATTCTAAACATCACTTTCTCTGCTGTTTGGTCAGAGAACGCATCCTTTGTGATGCAGATGAGATCTTGTGGCTAAAAACACACGCGTAGCAGGATAAGACCCGAACTCTCGATGTGTTTTCTTGTAATCCTGTACTGCATTTTACAATTTGCCGTACCATGAAAGGCTATGATGTTACTGGTCAATATGAATCCAACTTCATTAACATACACATCTTCATTCTGCATTCACATCAAACTAAGTATTTTGCAGAGCTAGAGATTTCTTTGATGATGTTGCTGTAGAACAGTGCACAGGCAACAACAGAATGAAGTTACACTGCAAAGTAATAGTCATATTAAGAGAAATTCATGTGAAAGATGTGCATATATTTCACATGCTCACTGTTCCTCTCCAGCAGAACTCCCAATATCTGCTTCATTCTCGTCCTGTTTCTTCTCAGTACACAATCACTAGTGGATATAACAATACACCACACATCATGGGAAATGCCATTGTCCTGCATGATGTTATTTTGTATTTCTCTGAGTCTGATGGTATTATTTGCTAATAGCATACTGGTGATTTCTTCTTCGTCTTCTGGACTGAAGAGGCAGTTTCTCCCACTGTTTAGTGATTATCTATGATGTCCGCATAGTTACTGTGTCTCCTAAGCAGAGTTGGGTAATTCAGATCTAGAGAGTAAAAGTCCAGACCAAGATTTTGTTTTAGCTGGTTGGTTGAAACAAAATCCTTGACTGGAATTTACTCTCTGGACCCGAATTACCCAACTCTGCTCCTAAGCATGGAAAAGCCATACTGTGCAACTCTACTGCAAAACTTACCTGTTAACTATTCCAGCCACAATATACCAACTAAAATTTGACCTGAACTTGCTAGCTATTCAACCCTGGGGGTGCTGTGTGGATCAGTGAGCTAAGCCTCTGTCCTGTGACTGGAAGGTCACCAGTTTGAGCCCAGCCCTGGCCTTGGTAGAGTACTTACACATCTGTGGGCCCTTAAGCAGGGCCTTTGGCCCCCAGCTCCAGGGGGGCTGCACACTGGCTGACCTTATGCTATGACCCCCAAGCCTTCTCTCATCCGTATGTGTGGCTTGTAGAGAGCAAGATGGGGCAGGTGAAGAGAATTAATTATCTCTGTTCTGTTAATGGCATCAATAAAACTCACTCTTACCTCATTTGATATGTTTGTTTCTCCTTCCTCCTTTGCATCTTCTTCATGTGTGTGGTCCTGCGTTAGTTTGTTGTTTTAATGGCTGACTGAGGTGTTTCTCCAAAAGACACAGTTGTACTCCCGGTGAGAGGTGTGCTACTGCCCTAAGATGTACGTGTAGACTTTTGCAACACGTGTGCATCAGAATTGCTAACTGTATTGAATCACCAGTAATTCGTTTTTAGTTGTGGACACAAAGTACATGGACCTGTGGTGTTCGAGTCAGCAACTGACTGACTGGCGAATTCATTCAAAAGGGTGTTTAACTGAATTGAGGAAAAACTGTAATCTGCTGGAGTACCATATTATTTGTTGGGATCCCCCTATAAGTGCTGTGTTGCTGCAATATTAAAATTCCTAAAGCTTGTACATAGTTCAATGCTGTGCTATTTGTTTTGTTTTGTGTTTATCATAACACTGTAGGATTAACTTAACTTCACCTTGCATATGCTATAACATTGTATTATTAGCGCTGTTGCCCCATGTATTCTATAATAGGAGAGTCTTTGCATTGCTATATCTCTTGTATACTATAATGGAGTTAGCATTGCTTTACGTTGTGTGCTATAATGCTATAGCATTAGAATTGCTGTAAGTTATGTGTAATATAATGCTATAGCTTTAGCATTGCTTATAATTGTGTGTGCTATTATGCTATACTAATAGTGTTGCTGTAAGCTGTGTTTGCTAAAATGCCATAGTATTAGCATGGCTGTAATTTTTGTGTGCCACAATGTAGTTTTGCTGTAAATTGCGTGTGCTGTAATGCTATAGTATTAGCATTGTTGTTAGTTGTGTGTGCTATAATGCTACAACTTTAGCATTGCTATTAGTTATGTGTGCTGTAATGCTATAGTATTAGCATTTCTGTAAGCTGTGCTATTAGCAATGCTGCTGCTCTCTTTACTTACTGCCTATTGTGGCAGTTTGATATATTGATGTTTTTATATTCTTCTGAGAAGGACACCCACAGAGTGACAAGGCCTGGTTCTGCAGCAAAGATGGAGCCCACAGTCTGTTCTATGCTGCAGACAGGTTTGGCATGGTTACAGGGACAGCCTCAGTGGTGGCCGTGATCAGCTCACTCGCTGTTAGCTAATTATCAAGTCTCCTCAGCAATTGCTGAGCACACAGAGTTACAGTCAGCAAGCAGAGACCCAGGAGTCGTGCCCCTGGGGGTGGTGAGGGGTGGGGGGGCTGCAGGTTTGATTGGCATGCAGAACTATCCTGGGTTCTCCCAATAAACCAGATTTAATCCAGTTTTTTAAATGGCTTGTCCTTCATAAAGTGTCTCAGAAGTGTAAGTTTTTTTGTGCAAGTTTTGTGTTTATTGCATGTAGCTGGAGTCTGGGAACAGCTCAAGATGCAAGAGCAGCTCAGCTAATGGGGAACGTTCCCAGAACTTCAGCCAATGTTACTTTAAGGTCTTCTCAAAGTTGGCAGAGAACGTTCCTACTGTAACATTAATAGAGTGTTCTGTCAATGTCAGCACAATGAAATTATCACATGAACATCCTCTTAACATAATTAATGTTGAAAACATTGTTTTATAGTAAAATATTATTTCATAGAAGTGCTAGAAGGATGTACTATGAACCTGCCATGATCTTTGATGTGTGACATTCTGGGAACAACAAGAAAACTGGACATTTTAAACGTTTCTGTACCGTGATTGTAATGTATGGTGAATTTTCCTACAACAAAAATTTAGCTGGGTATTCAGTATCAATCTGGATCAGCAGCCAGTTTAGGGTCTGAGTTTTTTTTTTGTCAGCGCTGGAACCAGATGATTCACACTCACTCACTAGTGCACTTCACAGGCTTTACGTAATACAGAGAAATCTCAAGTAACCTGATTGACATTTCTATCCATTAACATATTTTCATCTCTCCTTAAGTGTCAGCTAACAGAAAATATAAACAACCTAATGTGGGATTGAGTGTGGAGGGGGAGATGTTTCATAAAGCAGTATTCCTACTGCTGTGAGTTTGAATCCATGGTTGAGACAACAGTCCTTCGAAAGTGTCTTTGCTGGACTGTATGATTCACCCACTTAGAGTGCTGATTAAAAACACTAGGTTCATGAATTCATTGAAAGTCACAGCTCTGAACGACTCATTAAATGTACTGTTATTTTAATTTGCCCCGCACTCTGACAAAGCCTACCTACTCCCTTTTTACCGCTACATACAATGTAAACAAGCTGCCCTTCTTTTAGCATATTCTATGTTTTCCAAGTTCTTTTCAGAATGGTCCACTAGCTCATGGGAATTTTATTTACACAAAAATGTTCTGAGGGCAGAACAAAAAAAATATTGGTTCAGACAGATAACCAATCAGATTGTAGATGAGGCAGGTCCAAGCAAATAGAGGAGGTGGAACCAAGATATCTGATTGGTTTGTCCCATCTCCTCTATTTGCTTGGACCCACTTCCTCAACAATCTGGTTGGTTATCTTTCTGAAACATTCATTTTTTTGTTCTGCCTATCAGTGGTAAAACTCCCATGAGGGGTCCACTACAACAACACAAAATTAATGATGCATGCAAGATGTCTGTTACTCTTAACCCTTAATACCGATAATAACTGTACAGTTACCTGGTACAAAGATAACTCATTTACACATTACGTTAAGCCTTGATCACACTGCATCTGACTCCTCTGATGCAACCCAGGATATATATATACACACACAAACATACAAAAACAGAATTCTGTCTAAACAAGTATTCAATATCCTACAGACAGTTCAATTGTCCAAATGTGCTTACCAAATTCAAACTTTAACAGTTTAATCAAAACGTATTACTATTTATGATTGGTTCCAGTTTTCAGCCATTTCAGAGCAGTTGGCTAAATATATCAAGAAATGTAAATATTATATGGGCAACCATGTTTATTACGCCTTCATTGTCCATATATCAGTTTTTATTTTAAATGTTTTGCTCGACTGTCTTTTTCAGTACTGTATGTCTCTGCATAATCTAAAATGACGTTTCCCCTTGGAAGATCACACATTTTTTTCCACATAAATAGTTAATTCAATACTAATTTATTTGTTTTTCATCAGTCTGTACTCCTTTCTTTGAGCGACTGCACATGTTATGGACAGTGGAGACATGCACGTTTTTGCATTTGTCCATCTCATGGGCTTCAGAGTAAGACACCTTGTTTTTGAGGTTTTAGGGTATGAGACAAGCATCGTGGAGAAACGACAGAGCTTAAACCAACTTACAGATGCATGATGCAAGCGAACACTGACCTATACCATGTGACATTGGTCAGTTCTCATCCCATCAGCAGTTTATATCTTCTCATGGGTTAAGGACCTTTATGCATCGTTACTGGGTATCCTGTTGCATAGGATTGTTGAGCTCTGGTTGTTTGGGTGGCATTGCTTGTGGTTAATCACATGTATGGCAACATATGGTCATGAGTTGTAAAAATATTTCACAGGGGATGGTGGGAGTCAAATCTTTGTGGGGGGATGATACTTACAGATACATATTTTATGGATTTTCACCCATGGATTGAAAGTCTATACTCAAAAATTTTATAGTAACGAATTTTCTAAGAACATTATTACAAATATTGTCACATATTGTAAAATGATACAAAACAAATAGAAAATTAACAGGTCGCTTCAAAAAATACAACCCTTTTCTGCTGTGTATTTTCAGTATTTATTGACTGTAGATGTAAAAACACAAACAGAAAAAGAGAGTGAGACTACACCCTCACTAACTGCCTCCTCACCGAGATGTTCGTCTGGTGGGAAGAAAAGGCTTTATGGCTAACTATCTACAACAGAATCAACACTTTAGTTCTTTTATACTTTCGTGTGTTAGCTAATTAAGAAATTTCCTTGAAGTGGCTGATAGTTATACAATGTCTCTCCAAGGGAATCCCAGCTGGAAATGCCGTACATGCTTAATATCAGCCGCCTTACTTCCTGTTTACGTCTTTTTAAAATATGACCATAGGTCTGTCTGTTACTGTACATTGATTGGCTTGGCTTGATTATGTCAGCAACGCCACCACATGCTTGAAAATGTTAAAGAAGTTACTTGCATGACCAATGATAACCATGGACTTTCACAGTACAGAATTATGCTTTCTCGGAAATGTTAGGGACTAGAGAGGATCAAAGATCAGCTGCATGCTCTTTTGTGTTTGATAGGGAGAACTGCAGTGAAAGGCAGTATTGATGTTGAAAACTGGAGTAGACTAGAATTAAAACCATGATAAGTAACACTTTACTTGAAGGGAAAATTATGTACTAATTAACCACAAATTAAGTGTTAGTTACTAACTGATGTCATGTTTGCTCATTAATGAATTGTCACTTACTGTATCTTTTATCTCAAACAAGCACTATATTTGTTACCATATCTGTTAATTATGTAAACCTTTATGAACTACTAAAGGAACCACTGGAGAAAGTACTGTACGAACAAACAATGAATAATACATGTAAAATATTGATCTATTCTTTGTCATTTATTCCCATAGTGGGGTGGGGGGGCATCCACACATTCCATGACAGTTTGTGTGCTTGACCATATTTGTGTTCTGGTGTCCGCTTCACGTCATCTTCTACTTTGGAAGTCCATATCCAATACTCACAAACAGAGGTACAGAGGACGGTAAAAATCCCCATACGTCATTCTTGCCCTGCCCCAAATATCAAGGACACATCAGTTGTATCCTTGCCAAAGAAGACCAATCTCATGATTCATTGCACCCCAAGTTTGTTCTTGGGACAAATGAACTTTGTGTTCTTGATATCAAGAAACACCCCGTATTTCCTCTGATCAAATCACAACTTTCTATCCATGGATTCTAGTGGATTAGCTGATTAGTGAACAATACTGCTGAGAGAAGATGAACCAGTTTGTACCCAATATCGTCACTCTAAACATCACTGCAATATATTGTATGTCTCTGTTTTGCAAAGGAGTCTGTGGGTCCACTGGCAACAAACAAAAACCTTAATACAGGAGAAAGCTAATTCTACCTCTGTCCTTGTCGGCTCTGTGCTTGTAATGTAAAAGTGGCACGCAGTTGATAAGCAGCCCTCTCTTGCTATGTGCCCACACCGGGGACTGGCAGGCTGCGGACGTGGGAGTGAGTGGGCACTGACCAACACCCAGCCGGTGCTCAAACCAGCAGCTGTTTTGTTCGTTGTTACTTGTCCCGAGCAGCCAGAACGGAGGGAACCACAGCGAGTGCAAATAACATGCGACCCTGCCACCGCTGTCCTGCCAGGACATGAGAATAAAATGCGACCCTGCCACCGCTGTCCTGCCAGGACGTGGAAATAACATGCGTCAAAGTGAAATAAGAAGAGAGCCCTGTTTGTTGGACAATGTACTATTAGCTTAGTGGATGCTTTTACCCAAGGTGATGCACAGTTGAGAAAGGAGGGGCAGCCTGGCCCTGGGGCAATTTGGATTAAGGGTCTTACTCAAGGGTCCAATGATGTAATCGCTCAAACTATGTGATATGATCTGACGACCTACTGCTCCCGGGCACAGGTTCCCAACACACTGCCCCTCCAATACTGGATTAGAATGTAACTGATACAGTGGACAAGCTAGGTAAGTATGCTCATGTATTTTATTATTGCATGCTAAATTTTGTAATTCCTTTAATAGATGGTGGCTATGCTGTTGTATTGACAGAAAGCTTATGAACTCAGGGTACTCACTTGCATTGCTAAGTAGTCTTAGCGATTGTTAAATATGCTCAGATACATGCAACCTGAACACCTTTGCGATTTGGTTTATCACACGAAAATTTTTTCATGCAGCTTTTGATGGCACATTTATAACTTAAATATTATTGTAACTCTTACACACGCGTACAATAATTATGTCACTATGAGAAAAGCCTGACATTTGACCCCAGGGTAGGTGTGACAGTTAAAATAAATGATCAAATAATTAAAATAAACGTATCTCTTTTGTAACATTTCTTTTAGTTTGATCAGAAATGCGGGAAAAAAATCTGTCAAGTAGATATTTTAGAAATGGATGGTTAAAAAACACCTCAGCCTCAGTATATTTACCATCGCCATCTAGCTATTACTAAAAATACAGTGAGAGGAAGGGCAGCTGGAGATGTCTTTGGTTACAGGCTGTTTCCAAATTGTCATGCTGCGGGTTCGACAGTCTCAGTGGCTTAGGGCACATTCTGCCCATGCTGCTCCCACACACCAAGGTTCGGGAGGCGTGTTAAATAGCCAGGGGTACCTTCGCACAGCGACGTGTCACCTTGGAAACCATTTGCCGTTGCCAGTCAATCAGCCCAGCATCATCAATGCTAATAATAGGACAATTGAGGTGTGAAGAAATGCGGGATTAACAAAGAGCAAATAAACGCCTATATGAGAACAGAATGGATCGAATGAGCACAGAGACTTTGGGACATGTGTCTGCAAATCTCACTTTCTATAATATAATTATTCATGATTATATATTATATATGATGAAAACTAGGGGTAGTGGTCATTGTTCAGGTGATCCAGTTGCTGGAAGTGGGGCAATGAGATACAATTGAATATAGAAAATGAGATTCAGCTAAAACTTTTTATTCTATCCCTGGATACAGTTGATTGGCAGATGCCTGGATGTAGCTGAGGGTATATATGCAGGAGAAGGAGGACACAGAGCAGAACACTATCATTAGGGGTTTATCCATTCAGGTGAGGTAGGTTTTCAGTGCACTGGATTCCCATGCGGGGTGTAGCCCTACCTCGCTCCAGTGCTCCCATCACTCTGAATTAGGGGTTTATCCATTCGGGTGAGGTAGGTTTGCAGTGCACTGGATTCCCATGCGGGGTGTAGCCCTACCTCGCTCCAGTGCTCCCATCACTCTGAATTAGGGGTTTATCCATTCGGGTGAGGTATGTTTGCAGTGCACTGGATTCCCATGTGGGGTGTAGCCCTACCTCGCTCCAGTGCTCCCTGCATCTGGGGTTTTTAATAACATCTTTGGCATGATGTTACTTATTAATTTTATGGCGACAAAGAAGAGGGAGTTTTTCTGCAAGGCATCTTTGTGTGCTGGTGTATTTAAAGTATTTCCGGTGTTTCATTCACCAAATCATGATGTGCACTACGATCTGTATAATCGATAAGTTACTTGGGCAGTGGATTGACAGGAGACAGCTAGAGTCAGGGCTGAAAGAATGAGAGACATCTCTTAGTGATTGTTTCGGGGGAATAGGGGGCAAAGGCACAAAAAAGCCTGACACACATGTGACGGTTACATGACTTTGTACCATTGAACATTTTCACTACCTACTGGTATCTCGTCGGGCTGGACTCAGCTCTTGCAGTGTAAGACTGGTGGTTAGGTGGTCATTGTGTGTACACTCAACTATATGGCATTTGTTAGAGACTGTACGCAAGGGGGGCGGTCCCCAAATCAATGCAGCCATCTGCACACATTTCCCAATGGGAGAGGGATGATAAACAATGTTTTTGACAGTAGCAGATTTACCAGGGGCCAGGAGGTCCAGTATCCTGGCTTGATCTTGCAGCCAAACGGGCAGACAGTGGGGGGGGCGAAGCAATAATGTTGTAAACTGGATAATTCCATACATCAGTCTTCCATGACCATTGACCAAGTGGATTGTTTCTGTGAGACCATTCCAGGGAGAACAGGGTCGACCTTTCATAGGACCCCCAATCTATCACAGGGCACATATGCACATACTAAACTACTTGATCTAGAACAGACTCAAGCCTTTGGAGCGCAAGGAGAAAAACCCTTGCAAGTCTGTGGAAAATGCAAATTCCATCTACATGAGCCACAGCAGGAACCAGACTCAAAAAATTAGGGAGTGTGAAGGAGTATGAGGGAGTATGAGGGAGTATGAGGCGTCAGCACTGTCCACTGGAACGCTGTGCTGCCGTGTGCCAGAAGGGGACAATGCCAAGTATCCTAAAAGAAATAAGAGAAACGGCTTAAAAAGGCAAATATAGAGAAACGTACGTAACAGTACAAGTACAGTAGAAGAAGCTGTGGAACCAAGAATGTTTCACCTGATAGGTGGTCAGAGTTCAGCTTCTGAAGTATAAGAATTTTACATCTAGGGTTAGTTAGAGGAAAATAATAAAATTGACAAATTAATTAGTATCGTAGTGGCATTTTAGCAAATAGTGGTGTCTGGTTGTACATTTTCTTTCAGTTTTATTCTAAAGTATACTGGGCTTGAATATTCTACATGAGCTTTTTTACTGTCTAATAATCAGTGGGAACTTAGCCTGTGTCATGTGTGTGTGCACTAGACACCTTTTTTTGTGATCAAAACAACGTAGGATGTAAATATGAAGAGTATCTACACAGAAATCTGAAAGATGACACTGTTGCTTATTGTTCTGATTTGAAGCCCATTCTGTGAGGGGCTATTTGAGGCATTATCTTGAGGAAGCAAGGAAAGGCTA
Source organism: Cyphomyrus plagiostoma (assembly GCA_019775915.2). Classification (NCBI taxonomy): domain Eukaryota; kingdom Metazoa; phylum Chordata; class Actinopteri; order Osteoglossiformes; family Mormyridae; genus Cyphomyrus; species Cyphomyrus plagiostoma. The sequence continues at coordinate 28,712,380 of JABFEA020000110.1, forward strand.
TACTGCCTTTTGGGTCTGAATGTGAGTCTATGAGAGTGGCAGCTGAAACTGATGTGCTGAGAAGTGTGTCATTTATTCAGAGTCATTAGGCACATTTTGCCTGGGGGCTGCAGTAGGATCCAGTCCTGTTAGATATGCAGAAAGTGTGTCCGACATCCCTGACATCCAGTCTGCCACCTGCTCGCCCCGTACTCTCCCACCCCAGACTACATACCCGAGTCTTGGCTGTGCTTGCCTGGATAAACTCATTTTGACAGCACAGCGTGAGGGTTAGTACACATTGTCCTGCACTGTCATGGCTACAGAGCTGTGCTGTTGAAATGGTCTCAATCTACTTGAATGGATGCGTGACAGCAAAGACACTCCATTCATCCCTTGTGGGGAAATTCTCCTCTTGCCCATCTTGGCCTCCATGACACACGTGTAGGTGAGGGCAAGCTTGGCAGCGACGGGCTGCCACCTGCAGCGGCCCCCATGGAGCTGGTTAAGGGCCTCACTCAGGGCCCCACAGACATGACTTTTTGGCTAAGGTCAGGCTCAGACCGGTGACCTTCCCTTTACAGGTACCGAGACATACTCCACTGAGCCCCATGCTGCCTCCACGGATGGATGGATGGATGGCAAAGCGTCAAGCAGGAAATGTATGTCTTCTTTAACTGTTAACTATTGATAATATTCACGCTGCGGTGTTAAAATTGCAGAATCTTTCTGCATCTCTAACAGGCTTCTGGGCAACGAGGGCGATGCCGTTTCTTAGGGAACGTTTCGGTCACAAATGGTTCAACTGCTCCGCCCAGTTTACGAAGGAACCGCCTGCTGTATCGCACATAACCTGTTTGACAGGTGACGCCGCATTCAGTGACGTAGAACCTCTGTACTCAGTTTCTTTGTCTGCTGCCTAATGATAATGCATAGATTTGCCTCTTTCATGGGGGGGCTTGGTATGCTAACCAGTTGACTTAGAACGGCGAACAAACCGAACATATACAAAAATGACATGATATGATGAAATGAACAGCAGTGACATATTAAGACTGAGCAGCGCCATCGTATGCATTGTGTCATATGACAGGGAGTGATTATCATAAATTCCTCAATAATAATAAAAAAAAAAAAATAGCCCATTTGTAGACCTTGCTCATATTCCATTGTGTATAGTTTAAATTATATAACTAGAAATATATTAGTGAGATATGCTGGTAAAATGCCCTAGAGCCAAGACCTGATGTTCTGGAGGTAATTTGTATGCTCAAGTGACTTACTATGCGAGAGTCTTTTTCGCGACCAAAGCCCACTTCGGAGTAGTTTCCTCACTGAGTCCGCTTTAAGGTCTTTTTTTGCAGCATAGCGAATTCATAATTTTCCCCGTGACTTTTGCAGTATTGCTAGGTCCCCGCAGAGTCTGACTACAGCGCGTTACATTTAAGTTGCACTGGTAATTTATGTTAAAAATACATTTCAAAATGGTAACCATCCTAAATAATTTACAGTGTTTTCCCCTTTATGGAAATGCAGTGTGAGTCCATGCTGCTTTCTCAGCTGTGAGTCATGGTTCCTCCTGGATTCGAAATCTCTCAGCTTCTTACCAGAACAGGCAAGATCATCACGCTGCTTTCTCCCATGTGACTCACCACTCTTCCTGGGTGTGGATTTGCACTTGGTCTAAATGAAGACAGATTAGAGGACTCACAGACCTCAGATGACAGAGAGGAAGCAGCCACACCTGCAGGGAGTGTGTATTGTAATAGCTGCATAGGGGATGCAGGAAAGCCATTTTGTTTGACTGATAAATACAATTGGGTGACAGCAGATCAGTGCTCACTTTTCTGTGTAGGAGTCCATTAGGTGCAAGGTTATTGTCTCCATGCTGTGCTGATATTCTAATAAAACAGCAAGGATGAGCAGTGCTGATGCATTGCGGGTTATTTAGAGAGGACTATAAAGTCAAATCCATCAATGGGCTCCATGTCTGCTGTCAGGACTCACTTTTCTGATTCGTAGACAATCATGCTGTCGTTTCACTGGCTGAGAAAAACAATCCTAGAAAATAGAAAATAAACAACCCTAAAAAAGATCACAAATATGTCAGCTATTGTTTCTTATCATAAGTGTGTGAGCCGTCACCACAATGGGTACAAGCTCACCTCTCACACGCGTCAGCATTGATCAATATGTCCTCACTGCTGACCAGATTCTTGCCATCATCTAATCTTCTGTTTCATTCTGCAGAGATGGTCTTTGTAGGGTTGATTACTCCAGCAACCCTCCACCAGCTACTTCAATTCATCCTAATTCTGATACATATTTTTCTTTATTGCATTATTATAATAAATGTATGGTGGCTGTGGTCCATATGGGATCATCCCAGGGTGCTCTGTAATTTTATGAATTTTTCAATATGTTCTTGAAGTTCAGCTTTAGCTGTAATTACTGTGATGTGCTTGTCTCTGGAAAACTCCTTCCTTGAACTTCCTGTTCTGTGGTTCCTCATGTAATTGTGTATGGATTATAGCAAAATGAATAATTAATGCATTTCTATTGGTCTATTCACCGCTCACCCCCCCCCCCTTCCATCCTGACCAGAATAGAAGAAAGGTGGATGGATGAATATTATGGTTTTTATAATGCACTCAATTCCTCGCTACATGTCTTTTGGCCACTTCATTGGGGATGTTATTACGGCGCATTAAGCTACTAGGGCTCACTGTTTGTGCTGGGAATTTATCTGCAGGATGCCTGCGGCGATGGTACATGTTCATCTCTGTGTGGATGAGTGCCCATATGGACATGGGCTTAAGGGCAAATGTGCTCCTGCTCTGAAGTCCTTGCTGTGCTGCCCTGTATTATAACAGTAATGTGCAGGCACTGCAGATGCAGAAAGGCTAAATGCTCTCAAGTTCCCTTTCTGTTAATGGAATAGCGTCTGACGGAATCAGACCGATGTCTATAATGAGCGACGCGTAACCTGTCTCCTGCGTGACCCGCTTGCCTCTGCTCTCGAGTCGTGTTTTTTGCCCCCCCCCTCTCCACCACAGCGTCCACCGTGTCAGTAAACCTGAGCGCCTGAAACAGTTCCCACGAAAAAGGAATGAAACACCGGGGTCTGTACCTCTTGTACAGGAGGGGCATCTATCAAAAATATCTGTCTGTGAGTTTTGGCTTGTTGCTTATAGAGCTGTAATATGATAGGGTTACGTGTGACATGAAATTCAATTCAGTGGATATGAAAGCACCAGCTATGACGAGAAAAATATAAGAAAAACTAAATAAGGTTGCAGAGTCATTAAAGACAGTGCAGACATTTTACTCACGTCAGGGAGAAGTCTCAGAGAGCTCCCCCATGGAATGCTCTTTGATGGTACATCTGGCTAAATAATGATTACAATAAAACTGGCTGGGATTCATAGATTCCAGAATTTTCCCCTGGGATCAATAAAGTGCATCTTAATCTTAATACTATTTTTCCATGGTTTAATTTCTTTATAATGAAAAACAAATAATTCACTTTCTATCAAATAGTGAGCTACAGTGATTAAAAGCCTAATTATTCAGGGTAATTAAAACCTTGTGTCTCTACTGGAAACAAAATATCTCCTTGATCTGGAAATGTTCAGACCTCTGCAAACAGGCGCAAATGAAACCAAAGTCACCAGTACAGACAGAAACATCCATATGATACTGGCAGAACATAGACTGATAAACATGGCATGTTCTGGCATTTCTTTTTCTTATTTGTTTCTTTATTATGAGATGCATGAGACATGAGTGAGAGGCTAACAATTAAAAACGTGCAAATGAAGAGAAAGAAGAAAAAGAATGGGAAATAAACAAGGTGAAGGGTAGCATTTTGTGTGGAAACATTAGTCTAAAGTGGCATCGCAAAAATGGATCACGGGTAACATCAAATAATTCTATATCATAATTCAAATATACTGTAAGTTTTCCCGAATTAGTGTGATCACTTAGGAAACTGATTTGTCGATTATTTTGTATTGACTTTCCAGCTAAATAATAAATATATTGGCCCCTTCATTGGGGATGTTATTATGCCGCATTAAGCTAGTAGGCTTGCTGTTTATGCTGTGGATTTATTTTGATGATCCCTGTGGTGATATAAATATAAAGGATTTGAGATCTTTGGGAGTTTGTAATTTAGAAATATTCCCAAAGTAATGCAGATAAGGGGCAGATATGAAGACTGGACAGTGCGCGCGTTTTTATTTTGTGCGAAATCCATGCGGTGGAGATGGTCTTGCGGTGATATTGATCTTGGTATCACTCACTAAACAGGCATCAAAGCCAAGTATCAATCACTCCACCAGTGAACACGTTTTCCAGCACCAGTACGAAGGCAATGTTTATGTGAACAGTAGTGAGCCCCTTTGATTTCGCGGCTGCCGTCTGAAACGCACGCAACGCTAAACCAGAGTAACATTTTGTCGTGCAAGGCTCTGATATTCATGAGCTGCCTTATTAAACACTGGCTCCAGGGGCTGATCAAAGCATGGCAGGTCATCTGCTGCAGTCATGTGCTGCCCACGGTTTCACACAAACTCACTGGTACTGCCGGTGGGGTCTGACGGGTCTCCACACTGCCGTGCTGGTGCTGGGGACCTCTATGAATGTAGCCATAGTCCTGTGACCATTGCTGTTCAATGGCCGTGACGCTAATGCTGTGATTGATTGTCTGTCTCTTTCTCTCTCTGTTCCTCTCTCTGAAGGAATGATGGAGGGTATTAACATGTAGGTAGCTGCAGCACGAGAGCAGCAGAATGGGCAGGTACAAACATAGCGGTGCTGGACTGCAACCCTGAGACCAAGACTCAACTAGACGGCTTCAGAGCACCTGGATGGTCTTATGCCTTCTTCTCCTAAAGCAGGGGGATCCTTCCTCTTAGCTCCACGGACTTTACTGGATTCTCTCCTCCTTCCAGCTCTAAATCTGGATTAAGGATTTCTCGCTGATCAAATCAGAGTCATCGTCTTTTTTTTTTGTAACCTTCCTGTCTGCTTCTGAGTAAACTGATTTGAAAGCAATATTGGCCACAATGGGGGAAATGACCAACAGCGACTTCCATGAAAAGAACCAAAGAAACAAGACCATTCATGGGAGTGAATTCGGCTGCTCCCTCATGGAGCTGCGCTCCCTCATGGAGCTGCGGGGTGTGGAGGCTGTCACCAAAATCCAGGAAGACTATGGGGACATAGATGGGCTCTGCAGGCGGCTGAAGACATCTCCAACGGAGGGTAAGTCCAGCCCGACTCAGGGCTGCTCTCTATCAAAATATTGCAAAAGACATTTCGAAAGGATTTAAGTTTCTTTTGACCTGCTGAAGCAGTTTCTATTTGTCATATCTGAATACCCCTTTGTATATGATGAATCAATACATCCAAAGCACAATTAAAAATGACTAAATATTGCATATGATGCACATAACATTACCCAACATATGGAGCTGTGTGATATATTGCATGGTGTGGTATGGTATGGCCTGGTATGGTAGGTTTTGGTATGGTATAGCGTGGTATGATATGGTATTATATGATATGGTATGGTATGGTGTGGTGTAGTATGGTATGTTGAGGTATGATATGATATGGTAAGGTATGGTATGGTGTGGTATGTAATGGAGTGGTGTGGTATGATATGGCATGGTGTGGTGTAGTATGGTATGGTGAGGCATGGTATGTTATGGTGTGGTGTGGTATGGTATGGTATGTTATGGTATGATGTGGTGTAGTATGGTATGGTGAGGCATGATATGTTATGGTGTGGTGTGGTATGGTATGGTATGGTATGGTATGGTGAGGCATGATATGGTATGCTGTGGTATGGTATGGTATGGTGTGGTGTGGTATGGTATGGTGTGATATGGTATGATATGGTATGTTATGGTATGGTGTAGTGTAGTATGGTATGGTGTGATATGGTATGATATGGTATGTTATGGTATGGTATAGTGTAGTATGGTATGGTGTGGTGTGGTATGGTATGGTGTGATATGGTATGATATGGTATGGTGTAGTGTAGTATGGTATGGTGTGATATGGTATGATATGGTATGTTATGGTATGGTGTAGTGTAGTATGGTATGGTGTGATATGGT
>JABFEA020000110.1:28726176-28749951 GCA_019775915.2 Cyphomyrus plagiostoma
CCCCCCCCCCCCCCCCCCCCCCACACCCCCCCCCCCCACCCCCCCCCCCCCCACCCCCACCCCCCCCACCCCCCCCCCCCCCACCCCCCCCCCCCCCCCCCCCCCCCCCCCCCCCCCGCCCCCCCCCCCCCCCCCCCCCCCCCCAGGCATGGTGGAGAAACAAAAGGAGGTTTATTGAACTCGATGAACAAAGAATAGAAATAAACAGGATCACGAGGGATCAAAATCGGGAGGACTGGACACAGGCAGTAAGATGGTACGACGTCATTGACCAGACTAGTGAGGATGAGACAAACAGGTGCTTAAATACACAGACAAAACGGAGGCAACAAACATCAGGGACACATGTGGGAGGAGGCAGGATGGTCAGGCAGGCGTGGCAGAGAGGACGCAACACCTGGCAAAATAAAATATATAAAGGTAACATTACAAATTCATACAATGCAGCCACAGTAATATGACAGCAAGCTGTAGAAATTTCTGTTTATTCTGACTGACATGCGGAATCCATAATTCAATATTTGGCTTTAAAATATTGAGAACACTTTGTCTTTCTGCTTTATGCTGTTGGTAGTTGTCTCTCCAAACAAAGCACAGATTGTGCCTTATAAATTATCCAGCGATGTAGAACAGTGGTCAGATCCAAAAATAGTTCTCTGGGTCACTGGTTTAACCCATTGTACATGTTTGTTGTTTTACTCAAAATGCAAATATGATGCTTATGTTCTTAAGTATAATTATCACAGAGAACTGTTCAAGCAGAATTCTATCCATTGTAGTCAAATATAAAATGATGATGTCATCATTTCTTTGCTAGGAGTAGTTTTATTTTGTAGCAATAGTTCAGATCCAGTATAATCATACTGCTAGCCATCTTTTTAGTGATTTTAATCTGACTTATTATATATTTAATCACTATTATTATACGTGAAGAGGTAGAATGACACAGTCTGCTACCTGAGAGCAACATGACAATGCTTTAGCTTTTGAATTGCTTCTCTAGAAAGCCAGCAAAATAGTATTGTTTCCCATTTGGACTTGGGGGCAGAATTAGCATGAGACAATGGGACTGAAGTGAGGTTCCACAACCAAGGGTGACATTTTTTGAGGAGCTACAATTCATTCAGCATAGTAGATTAAACCATAGTCATGGTGAAACAGAATCTGACTTAAAAACAAATCACTTGCATTCATTTCCTGCTTCATGGTGACTTGCATTTTTTGGTACTTCTGAAGTCTCAATTATTTTCCTTCCCATAATAATAAGTTCTGTGATACCTTCACAGAGGAGAGATGTTTACTGACATGTATGTTGTATCTTTTTGTAGGGTTGTCTGGATCTGCCACTGACATTAACAACAGGAAACTGATCTATGGAGAAAACTTCATTCCTCCAAAGAAGCCAAAAACTTTCCTACAGTTAGTATGGGAGGCACTGCAGGATGTCACCCTTATTATCCTGGAGGTAGCTGCAATGATCTCACTGGGTCTTTCCTTCTATCAGCCACCAGGGGGCGAGAGTGAATGTGAGTACCTTTCACTCCTTAGTCTACCTTTTTGTCCTGGACAAGATGTTCACATTTCATGAGCAGCATCTTCTTAGTGGCTGCAAAAGTCATCTTATTTGACCCACAGGATCCAGTGTAAGATACTGTGGATTTGACGAAGGAATTGGATCTATGCAGCCATCTACTTCGCAAAAAATGGGTATTCACCCAACATCAAAGAGTCTTTATTGACATAGAGCGTTCCTTCCATCTCAGGGAGTTAATATGTATTCTGCAGGAGGCCTCTGAGGAACCAGACTCCGAAACCCTCTTTTATCCATTTGTTATGAAAAATATAGTGGTTTTTGCTCACAAGAAGACCGCTGCACTTCATAGTCGAAGACTGAGTGCCAAATAGCAGACAAACCCACAATGACAGCTGAGGTGCCAACACAATCAGTTGATCAATCATCAATTTTATGAATTAGGCCGTAAATGTCTTTAATCTGAATGATATACAGCAGGCTTCACTATGTTTTTACTGTAATATATGTGGTTGTTGTGTTGGTTTATATACTGTCAAAACACTCATTATTCCTGTACAGAAATAGACAAAAACATATTTCATTGTATTCCTTATAATATGCATCAGTCTGAAACGGTTATTTGAACTTTAGTAACGAGTTTTAATGTAACTTAATTTGACTTAATTTTCAGGAACATGCATAACTAAGCACTGAAAATAGTCTAGAATGAAAACCTGCTGTGAGGTTTAGAGAAGCTATATTGGTTTATATTCAAAATGTCATTATTAAGTGTCATTACCAGTTATTATATATAAAACAACTGTCTTAAAAAAATACCTTGTGTTGGCCTCCAAGTATGGGCTAGTATTCAGTTGCAATTGACATCAGGACCATGGACAGCAGCTTCATGCTGGAACACAAAATCCGCCCGTCATCCATTATCCAAAGCAGGGTAGCGGTGAACATGGAACCTGAAGCACAGGGCACAAGGCAAAGAAATGCACAGAAAAATGCATGAACAGGGGGCAACTTAGATACACCAGTCCATCCAGCCACTCATTAATGGATTGAGGGAGGAAACGAGAATACTGTGAGGAAATGACTGCAGCCCCGGACAAACGAGCACAAACTCTACAAAGAGAAGAACGGGCTGTGATTTAAACTTTATGTTATTTGGATGGTAGAAAGCGAAGCCGTTATTTTATTAAATATTATTAGTGAAGCCTCATAGGCTCAGGGCTGAAGGTTTGAATTTGGTTGGTAAAGACGTTGCATGATATCTCAGGTATCCCAGTTTCCGAAAAACACGCCACTCAGGCTATCTTGCCTATGTAAGTGATAACAAATAGATGTAGTGCTGACTAAATAAGCTGAGATCAAAGACAGTAAGAACATGAATAAATGAATCTGTGCTCTCATAGCTTTACAGTTTCTTAAAATACCTTGTTTTTGTGCTGTTAGGTTCCAGAAAATAAAGATTTATGGGGTCAGGAGTCACATATAAAGAGTTTGTAATAACTTAATGAACAGGCACTTCCACATTGCTGATTGAAGAATACATGTGCAGCCTGTTCAGTCAACATTTGCTCATTCAGACTGTTTACTCATCAGCAAGTTCCCCTTAATGGGGGCTGTTAATCTGCCCTACGGTTCTATAGAAAGTAGCTCTCAGCACCCCAGCCGGCCTTCCTGCGGGTTTGAGGTCTCGTACCGCAACGTAACACAGAGCCACACAGCAGCTCCGCTGGGAGCCGTTTTCAGGAGAAGATTGAACTATGCTGGGATAGAGACGTTGCAAATTAAGGTCTGAAACACAAGATAATTAGTTCCAAACTTATCTTAGTCTTTGAGAGCAACACCCTGTCGCCACTGGTTCTGAAATGCTCTCTGGAATGTGTGTCAATGGAAAAAGTCAAACGTCATAATCCTATAAAAGCTGCATTGTATGTGTGTATGTGCAAAAGTATGCACTGGTGTGCCTGTGTTTCAGTTTTTAAAAACGATATGTCGTGAAGTGTATCTATTTGTATGTATATGTGTGTGAAATCTGATTGGTTCTGTAACTCCTCATGCCCGTGTGCCCACAGCATGTGGAACCATCACTGCAGGGGTCGAGGATGAGGGCGAGGCAGAGGCTGGCTGGATAGAGGGAGCCGCGATCTTGCTCTCTGTGGTGTGCGTGGTGCTCGTCACCGCTTTTAACGACTGGAGCAAAGAGAAACAGTTCAGGGGTCTCCAGAGCCGCATTGAGCAGGAACAGAAGTTCACCGTCATTCGCTGCGGGACTGTCGTACAAATACCCGTGGCGGACATTCTGGTCGGCGATATTGCACAAGTGAAGTACGGTGGGTATTTTATGCTAAAATGAAAAATGCGCATTTTCCTGCTTCCTTCTTCGTATCCTGAAATGGTTCACTGATAACGAAGGCGCGATTCCATTTCGTACTCTTAAGATGGTCATCCGTACCTTGGATTCCACATTATCCTGTCCCTTTTAGTGACTCTGAGGCCATCCTCACTGGGTGGCCTGCTTCCTGAAGCAGAACCCCCCTGATTTACAGTGAAGCAGTCTCAGTGCCACCGCTCAGCTTCCGTTTCAGCTTCCGTTACAGCTTCCTCAGGTGTATTTTAGAGAAGTATTTGGACAAACAGTTTTGAAGAGAGGACTCAGGAAACATTTCTAAATATCATAGTAGCAGCATGATCCTGATAACTGATATTCTGATAAAGCGAATCCAGAATTTTTGCATCTTTTGTATATGCTGTAATACGACCAAACAGGTTGACCTTAAATTGTCTAGTTTTTATTTTCTTGACAAAAAACATAGTTACATATCGATGTTATTTCATTGTCTCTTCTTGCTGGCTTTTCTGTTCATGTCCAACTCTTCAGATCAGTTTTTTTAAGGAGTTAGATATATTTTGCCATCTCGTTATTTCTGAAATCAAAGGCGACCTACTTCCGGCTGATGGAATCTTGATACAAGGGAATGACCTGAAGATTGACGAAAGTTCCTTGACGGGGGAATCTGACCATGTACGGAAATCAGCAGACAAGGACCCCATGCTGCTCTCTGGTGGGTACAGTTTCTACAGCCCATTTCACACCATCTTCGAGTCTTAAGGAGGTGTTTAATTTTTTTTGGTTTGGTACCTTTAACATCATACTGCTGAGGCCATAGATGTATGTATTGTTCGAAACACAGACTTGCAATTCTGAGAATGTAGATGATGATGCCTCGCACAACATTGACTAAAATGTTCTTCTGCAAATGTGGGTGTAGACAGGATCTCGGAGGCTACTGTTTATGTACAACCTTCCCTGTGACTTCCATTGACTGCCACCTCCGCAGGCACCCATGTGATGGAAGGCTCAGGACGAATGCTGGTCACAGCCGTAGGAGTCAATTCCCAGACAGGAATCATCTTCACGCTGCTAGGTGCTGGTGGTGAGGAGGAGGAGAAAAAGGAGAAGAAAGGTATGTTCTCTTTGTGTTTAGCTTTATGGCTGGTAGAATCACAGCTTTTCACCTATACGTAGGATGGCATCACAGTGCTTAGCACCATCTCTGGGACCAGGGTCCATCTCTGTCATGGATCCATGTGTGTGGAGTTTGCATGTTCTCCCCGTGTCATAATGGGGTTTCCTCTGGGTACTTTGGTTAACCCTCTCAGTCACAAAACATGCTGAGGCTAATTGGAGTACCAAATTTCCCCTTATGGGTGCCTATGTGCAGTGAATAGTGTGTGAGTGAATGATGTGTGAGTGAATTATGTGTGAGTGAATCGTGTGTGAGTGTGCTCTGCGATGGGTTGGTGCCCCACCTTGGGTTGTTCCCTGCCTGGTGCACATATCATCTGGAGAGGCTCTGGACCCCCTTAACTCTGAATAGGACAAACAGGCACAGAAAATGGATGGATGGCTTTGCTGCTGAGATTCTTTACACACTGATGAGAGGATTCCATTCATTGTCTACCTTGATGGACAATGGCTGTTTCTTTGTCATATTGTAATATTAGTCTAAGGTGATATTGGGTTAACTGTGTGTTTTCTTTACTTTAGTCAGTGAGAGTATATTCCCTATTCTCTATTTTATCTATACTTGTATTTTAGTTTTTTTGCTTAGAACTGAATTCCTGGTATAAGTAATCACTTACTTATCCTATCCACATATTTTGAACACAAATTAGTGGTTGAACACTTTTGTTTAGAAATATTGATGGATTAGCAATGCCTGACTAAACTGTAAACTAAAATAAACACTGGTTTAAGGATATTCGTACCTGTCAAGTGTCATAAGAGGTGTCAATGATTCATTGTGGATCATCTCTTATGTTGATGATAATAACATGCTGCCAAAGGTTTGACTAATGACTGATAAAATAATTATGTTTCTTAATGTACTGGAAGATTATGAATATTATTTAGTTTCAATGATCCATTTACATATAAGGATACTAAAATCTGCTTATATATAATCTGTTTATACTTGGCACAAAATTAAAGATTATTATTATGAATAAGATAGAAATAATTTGATCTAAATTACAATTACATCTTAATCCATACATTGCCTCACTTTTTTGTCAGTTTTGCTGAATGTCTATAGTGCTGGTCCTGAGGCATGATGATGCTGTACCAAAATGGCTAGAAATTAATGTTAAATCACATTTCATACCATTACATACTGTTTGTATTGTTCATGTTTGATGCTGTACCGATTGGTTTCACTGTGTTCTGGATCACAAGAAATGAACTTTAATGCCGATTGGTTCCATTGCAATGAGTGAGCGTCTCCATTGTTCCAGGTTCCATTGTTTGATGCAATGTGTGGGACAAGTTTTAATGCTAATTGGTTCTTTGGTGTGAAGCAATGCAAGGAACAACCTTCTATACTGATTGGCTCCACTGTGAGATTCATTGCAATAAATGGGCTTCTGCCATTTTGTTCCATTGTTTGATGCAATATGAGGAGCAAGCTTCAGTGCTGATTGGTTCTTCGGTGTGACGCAATGAAAGAAACAGGTTTCTGTGCTAATTTATCCTGCTTCAGGGGGTAGTGCTTGTATGCTAATGGCCAGTCACATTTACATAAACACAAATGCACCATCATGGGGTTATCTGGCAAGAGTTCCACAGCAAAGGCATTTCAGCAGAAATAAAATAGGATAGTGATACTTCGTTAATCCCTGTGGGGAAATTCCGTTTTTTTCTTTGCCCCACCTGGCTTCCCATACAGATGAGAGCAGGCTTGGGGGGTGACAGAAAGGGGCAGCCACCTGGCGGCACCCAGGCAGCTGGGGGTTAAGGGCCTTACTCAAGGGCCCACAGAGATGTGACTATGCAAACTATGTTATTCTTTTATAATGATTTTATGCATGATGCTGTGTGACCCTTTATACTGTTACACAATAGTACAGTGGTATTTAAATTTCAAACAATGCATGTCCTACATTCCTCAGTCCATGCATTTCCACTGGTTGTTGTTCCTAAACATCATTCTAAAAAAATGTAATACTTATCAGACACCAGTAACATCACGGCTAAATGTATATCCTGATGAAATATGAAACACTTGGATATGGTATTCTTGGTTGGGATAGAGCTGTCCTCAGTTTGAATCTCCCCTGTCCAGGCACTTTAAATCAGGTTCACACAGCCCAGTGAGAGTCCTCGTCGCTCACTGCATTATTTTAGCTCTTCCAGTGGGAGATCATATACAACACAGTCTTCATGTCTCAGTTTTCTCAACCTTGCTATTTTCGTTGTCTTTCCTCTCTCCCATATCACTTCGTTTCATTTTTGCACCTATTATTACCTACCAGGCTGCTTCTGTGGCTCATCCTCTTGTACATAAGACTCCCCCGTCTTCCAGTTCCCTAAATGAGTATGAATCTGTAACTGTACAACAGCTAGATCTTACTTTGTGGTTGTGTGTGTTTGTCTCTGTGTATATACACACTGTAAGTATACATAAAGAGAGAATGTCATCAGTAAATTAAAGGGGGAAATAATGTTCTGTAAGCACGCCTACATATCAGGCCATAACAATCCTTATATATAATTTACTTATTATGGGGACGGAATGAAATGCTAAGCAGTGACATAATAGTTGCACGTAGTACAGTACTTATCAATACAGTTCCTGGCGCCCCCCCCTCCCCTTCCCTCACCAGAATGTTTTATTCCAACCCACACTGCTTTCAACCTGCTACATGCATCATTAGCCTATTAAGGACCATATGAGCCTCATTAAGGTAGGGTTGGAATGAAAACATTCTGGTTGGGGGGGGGTTATTGAGAACCACAGCTGAGGAAGAGAATATCATACATGGTCAACTACAAAGTGCTTCTAAAGGTAAAGATGAAACACAGCTGAAGCTGTTAAATGGAAGAGTCAGTGGCATAACAGAGGGTTTGATATTCGGGGAGCAGAGCTTAATAATTTAAATACAAAGGTCTGTTTATTGGGGGGGGGGGGTGAAGGAAGCCAAATGAAATATAGGGAGAGGGACTTCTGTATTTCTTCGAAAGACTTTTATGTGATGCTGATGAGCACTGCGTAAAACAGCACCGTGTACTGATGAGCACTGCGTAAAACAGCACCGTGTACTGATGAGCGCTGCGTAAAACAGCACCCTGTACTGATGAGCACTGCGTAAAACAGCACCGTGTACTGATGAGCACTGCGTAAAACAGCACCGTGTACTGATGAGCACTGCGTAAAACAGAAACAGAATTTTGAAATTAAAATTCTTTCCACTGTTGCGGCGGCAGTATTGGCCGTAAAAAAAAAACAAGCATAAATATAGTATCTACAAATATATACTTTTCAGTAGTGACCCTCCATTCGGTCAGTGTGCTAGTGGTCATTAACTATACAGACGGTTTCCCTGAGAAAAGCCCAGGTGGTATGGCTGGTTCCTGGGGGGGACGGGGGGTGGTCAGTATATGCTGCAGCCCCCACTGCTTTTCCTCTTGCTCCTCTAGCTTTCCTCTTGTTTTTTTTTCAGGAGCCTCACATTAATTGAGTATTACCCTCACATTGATTGTCTTAAACGTTATACTGATTTTTGCTGGTACTTACAGCCGTACATCAATCATACATGTACTTTTTCACATTTGATGTCACCATAATGTCTCTGTGACAGATGTTCTTGCGTCCGACCTTCTTATTTTATTCTGCCGTAAAAATCATGTGTCCGTGTCTCATGTGTCTTCATTCCAGGTAAAATGCAAGATGGCAATATGGAGAACAACCAAACGAAAGGTATTGATCTACTTATTTGTTTTATTGCAATGGTTTCCTCTCTTTGTTTTTTTGGCTGGAGCTGTAGCCTATTGTGCAGTGTTAGCACAAAGTAACTGCTGTGACCTCTGACCTCTTAACTTGAATGGACTCCTTTGGGTCATCTGGCCCGTGCCACACTCTTATCTTGCATGCTTATGCCTCTGTCTGATGCCACTGATTTTGGGTCTTGGAACACTGACACACTTTATCGATTTATTTCTACTCACGTGTAGTGGAACATGCCTCCGTAAGTCATATCACATTACAATGGGTATCGGATATTTTGTCATAATACACATCATTAGGCATTGAAAACACATGCTGTGATTGCTGATAATTCTCCAAGTTTTATATCAGAACTCTACTCCTTGATTAAAGGGTGCAAATACTGTGGAAACATCAGCTGAATCAATAGTAGCTGCAGCATAGTCTCTGCTGGGTGAAGACTGAGCTAATTACTTTGTGTGGGATTCACGGAACCCTTTGAAGAGGCTCAGGGCCTTTGAGGAATTCAGAGAACCAATTGTTCCCTTGAAACGTCTTTGAAAGAAAATCCCCAATGTAATGAGAAAAGTACTGGGTTTGAGGCGAGAATTAACAGAGTCAAAATCGAAAACTGAAGAGCAGAAAGAAGACCTAAGTCTAGTATTTGCCTATGGGGACAAGTATCCTTGGATACAGGTGAAACTAAAGGATTTCCATGTGAACCCTGTAGACAGGGGAGGCCCTTTGTAGTCAGGAGTTACTGTAGCATGGAGGAAGTGGGAATGGTCATCCCTGTATTAAAATCTCATGCAATCTCAATTCTGCTGTTAATGAAAAGCCATTTATACATGGTAGCCTTGGCCCTTGGCCTTGGCTTAGGATTTAAATTATTTTGAGTTGTTTGAAAGAATAGCTTTTGATGCCCCTGACAGTTAATTTAACACTGGTAAATTTCACAAAAGTTTAGAAATCTGAAACATATATGACGAACATTTATGGTGTTTTGTTTGTTCATATCAGAGTGGCAAATCTGACAACAAAAACTTACATTATCAGATTGGTAACTCTTTACTTGATGGAACATAAATACATAGTATTAGCTCTCAGCTACTAGAGATAAAAGATGCTAAAAAAACAAGAGATCAGTATTTTGCTTGCGTTATTCATGACTTGTTCCTTCAGTAGTTCCTTCAGTAGTTCACAAAGATTTACAGAGTTAAAAGATATAGTAACAAATATAGCAACTGCTTTGGATAAATGATGCCCCAGAATTCATTAACGTTGAACAAACATGAGATATGTATTTAACCTGTGTTATTTATGATGTGATTCTTCAGTAGTACCTTCATTAGCTCACAAAGATTTGCAGAATTAACAAACATAGTAACAAAAATATTAACTGCTTGAGATAAACACGAGATCAGTATGTAACTAAGACTTAGTTTGTGGTTCATCAATACATAGGCAATATCATAATACTATATTATTTCTGCCCTTTCTAGTAAATTGTCACCATCCGAGGTATTACTTATAAAATAAGGCTCAGTCAAGTTTTGTAACATTAACAAGTAGCTTTCCAGGCTTCTGCATCAAAAGGAAAAGTACTTTCAAAGTACTCTTTTGTCCTTAAAGTGACAGCGTGAGCAGGTTGCCATGGTTACACTTTTGTTTCAGTCCAGTGATTACCTAAACAAAAATAAAATTCCGTGATCTGCTTTTAACTGGCAGGTGACATAATCACCGGTTGTGGGTAGCGAAAAACAATGAAACTGATATGTACATATTTAGATATGGAAATGGCTTGTTAGGAATTGCACATTTTTATGTCGTAGGAGGTTTCCATTATTCACTACAGCTGGCCTGCACATTTTCTACAGTAAATTTTGTACTGTAATATAATTCAAATGCTCACACTGTAAAGGAATTTCAGAGTAGGAGTGTGGATTTTGTCGGGGATACAAGATAAATGGGGCATGTGTCTCCTTTGATGTTTTAAGAGTGATGGATTTTATGTGTGTGCATTTAGAATGTAGCCACTTCACATGACAGTTACCAGATCTGTATTTTCTTCTACTGTTATTTTTTATATTTATGTCGAAAATATACATTTTTGTAATTCCTTTCATTAAACAACCAATAGAATTGGATCAGGAATAATGGAATAAAAGTACATTCCTGTAGATAACAATTGTATTTTTTTTCTCACTTTCGGCAGTCATTTGAACTTTAAACATTTCTGAGAAAACGAACAATTTTATTTTGGTCAAACTTTTAAGGTTTTGCCAGTTGTGCCTTTTTCAAACCTTTTCACGATGGCTGTTTCTCAGTCATCTTGCGTCTATTTTTATAAATCGCTAAGTTACGTAACTGCACAAATTGCATGGGGTTTCAAGGCCCTTTACATTAAGAACAGATCAGAGACATAACAGGTTCTCGTGCCATATTTTGGAACTTTCAGCCAAGAAGCAGGATGGTGCTGCAGCGATGGAAATGCAGCCATTGAAGAGTGCAGAGGGCGAGGATGCAGACGAGAAAGAGAGGAAGAAGACCAATGTGTCCAAGAAAGAAAAATCTGTCCTTCAGGGCAAACTGACCAAGCTGGCTGTCCAGATCGGCAAAGCAGGTATTGTACAAAATCGCTGTAATTAATATATTCATCTACATATTGCACTCTCAAAACCTGAAAAGCTCTTTTTATGTGCCCAGCGTTAAATCACATCTAAATTTTAATACCAACCAATGTGTTAAATCTGCCGTCTCTGAGCTCTAATTTTTCTTTGAATGTATGTGTGATTGATCAGTTGCTCGTTTATAGAGCGTTAAATGTATTTAGTGAATAGAGTTCTGTCCTTGACAGCTGCTGGTGCTGCTGTAGGCCAAATTACACGCGGATCCACTACCTGCCCAGGTATAAAGTAAAGCAGTATCACAGACAGCATGTCTTCCATTTGTGTTCCACAGGTCTGGTGATGTCAGCCATCACAGTTATCATTTTGGTGCTCTACTTTGCCATTGATAACTTTGTCATTGCGAAGAAGCCATGGATGCCGGAATGTACACCTGTCTACGTCCAGTATTTTGTCAAGTTTTTTATCATTGGGGTTACTGTCCTGGTTGTAGCTGTTCCTGAGGGTCTTCCTTTGGCAGTTACAATTTCTCTGGCCTACTCTGTCAAGGTATGACCGCCGAATGCGACTTGTCTTGCCAACTGGGGGCTTTGAGTCTTGTAGGTCGTGTATTCCTGGTGCGCCTTTACCTAATGGATGGACGATATGTCGTTTCTCGTGAACAGAAAATGATGAAAGATAACAACCTAGTACGGCATCTCGATGCCTGTGAGACGATGGGCAATGCCACCGCCATCTGCTCGGACAAAACGGGCACACTCACCACCAACAGGATGACTGTAGTGCAAGCCTATGTGGGAGATATTTACTACAAGGAGGTCCCTGACCCAGATGCCCTGCCATCCAAAACCCTGGAAATGCTGGTCAACGCCATTGCCGTTAACAGTGCCTACACCACCAAGATACTGGTAAATACGTTCTACCATGAATAAATGAAATTTAGCATCTTTTTTTAATTCCTTCATTATCTCACTGTCAAAAAAGCACAGTCCTTATAACAACCAGAATATATGAAGATAAAAAAAAACCCCACTAAACTCTTGTCTATAGGTTTGGGTTGGATACCTCAGAGTTTAACAGTGTTCCCCAATAAAAGCCTGAAGCCATGAATGCTGGAACAAAAATGAACCAGCTAATTCCAACCACCATCCCATGATGTATTGTGTATTAAGCTGTACATTAATTAAACCTTTCCCTTTTAGAATCACATTATAAATCAATATGTATGCATTTCAAATTAGTAGGGGGCCCAAAGCACAGTATTTTAAAATAGAAACAACCAAAGGTACTAAAAGTTAATTAAAACACACTTAAAGAGTGCATACCGTGGGACATGTCCTAAATTCTGTTCTTTATGGTGAAGGCATATTTTTTCCCAATTTAGAGAAGTACGTCTTTTGATGAGAGCAGGATGCCTGAAAAGGATTCAGGAATCTATTTATATTTCAGTGGATGTTTGATATTGGCCTCGGTGCTTAAGAGTTTGGACTGTAAAAAGAAACCCATCACTTTTTGGTTCTATGGGGTTGCGGTTCTTCAAAAGAGGAGCCTCAGTCTGAGTGTGGGGTGGGTGAGCAAAGTGCAAAAATACTTTAGGTGGCAAGACAGGCCCTCATTTCAGACAGCTGCATGACCTTAGCAATCACAACCTGACTCGGATTTTTATTGGAACTCTCCCTACATGACGGGGACATGAATACTTCTTTCAGACTGGAGCTGTTTGGCACGAGTTGGCAGCAGTTTAATCAAGAGCCGTATGCATCTCTCAGCTGTGGCCTTGAGGGTGATAGCTGGCTTTGTGGAAGCAGTCCTGGCTAATGCAGGACCATCAATGGAAAGATTAAATGCTGTTATCATCTAGTGAGACGGAACGCCCTGTTTACCTGTGCCACATAAATGCAGCAAGGATAAGGAAAATGTTAAAGATTTTTAAAAGCATATTCCTCTGCCATTGTTTTCTGGGTTTCATAAAGGGATGGCATTTTAATGTGCATCATTGTGCAAAATGGGCCATCTACCCCAATTTATGGGCAGGATACGTCTCAGGGCAGTCAAAGCAAAAACATTATCACCCCACACAAATGTCACCCCGTCAACACTGGGGAACCAATAACGTGAGCATGCTACACTTGAGGGTGAAGTCACACAAGGTTAAAAAAATCCATTAGAGAGGGAAAAGAAGTGTAGTTTCGTGTCTCTCAAGGTAGTAGGCTGTAAATATGTCTTGTGAATTTGCAGTGGCTGTCTTGGGGTAATTAGCAATCAATTACATGAAAAGAAATGGATGGAAGATTTCAGCTAAGTGCCTGATTATGTTCTGGCGTAGATTAGCAATTTCTTCGATTTATATAACCTCTTGAATCTAACTGTGCCAAAAATTACCATTTTTTTTTACATAGTATCCCAACAGTCAGCATTAAAAAGAAATGCTTTGGATATGCTAAAGTACAGCGAGAAATATGAGAAAAATACTGCAATGTGTGAATATAAAATAGCGTACTTTGTTTCCGTAGCCTGTGATGATAGCTGGCTAGCTAGATAGAGATTACTTTAATGTCACACAGAGAACGTGAAGATATTACAGTACTTTCCAGGAGCGTTACATGTATGACAGCAGTGCATGCAGACGTCCTGGGACCTCCTGTGTTTCTGTCCACTGGCTGTGACACACCCCTTACCAATAAAGCCATATGACTTGTACTGATTCTGGCCAGAAGCATGCTGAGTGTGCATACTGTGCTGAGGACATAAAGGTTCATAAGCCTTACAATGGCCAGTCTGTTCTGTGCGGTGTTCGTACCAAGTACTTTTTAGGTTTAGCAAACTGGAATGATTTTTCTTAAAAAGAACGTCTCACGACATCAGCAATAATCCCAGCAAAGGACCTTAATGATCTGAGTGTACCTGTAAGCAACAACAAAAAAAGTCTCCATAGCACAAACCAAAATAGCCTAGATTTAAAGTAAAACCATACATAAATACAAGGCGGCAGCAGCAGTAACATTCCCGGTTATGAAACGGAATAATGCTTTTGATTTGCAGGTCTACAACAATAGTTTTAAGGTGCTCTCCAGTTAGTATAGTGAGTGTATTATGGTGGCCACTCGATGTCAGTGCCATACTTGTTCATACACACTCACTTACGAGTAAGGTTAGGGGTCCCATGGCGGCCTAGAAAATCCATTTCATTTTTGATGATGCACTTCTATTGAAACTAGAAAAAAGGACTGAGTCACTGGGGTATAAATAGCACAGCCCCCCCTGCGATGGCACTAGAAGTTGGGAGGGCCCTCTGAAGAGACATGGCGACAACCTTTCATCTCCCTCTTTGAAAGCGGACGGCCCTTTTATTACAAACGCCGTGATGTCAGCAGTGAGCCGTCGATAGCGCCCAGAGTTCCCAGCCGGTAGCTCTCAGTTCTCCTGTCTGCGGCGGAGGCAAATTAAAGAGTTAATGCGGAAACGACCTTTCTGGGGACGCAGTCGGGGCCTCGGGTGGCCCGCGGCTTCAGGAATGTGGAATGAGGGCTCTTGCGGTGGGGGGGGGGGGGGGGGGCATGTCGAGGAACCTATTTAGGTCATGTGGAGAACGAGGGGTAGAGTAAGTGCTGGTGCCAGGCCGCGCCCTGCCATATGCTGTGCCGGGGCAGCGTGAGCGTCGACCAGTGAGAGGGCAGATGCTCGACTGCGTCGCCCCCACGTGGCACTGCGCACGGGCAGCTTCGGAGGAGGCCCAGGATCCGACGTGAACCTGCAGCTCCTTTTCTGATTACGCCTGCAGCTAGGATTATAGTCCACATTTCGTGTTACTCGTACACACCCAGATCTGTGTTTTATGGGTTTTTTTGTGGCTTGTATACTGAAAAACATCTCCCCCGATATCCAGTGCATTGTCTCAACACTGTTAAAATACATGCATAATATTTCTTCTATAATAAAGCAGTGATGGCGACTTTCTTTGGTAACATCATTGCTGGACAGAACAGAAAACCAGCAGTAGAAGTACAGAAACTATCCCTCAAACACAAATACCTGTAGCCTGTATTAATACGAAAACATGTAGAGGTTATAGTAGTAAGATTTAATGCATTTAGCATCATATGAAGAAATACCTGTAGTTACTGTTTGTAACCATGGAGGAGCTCAAATTATTAGTTGTTACTTGCTTCATCAGGTATGGGCTTCAGGCCCTGGTTCTGCTTGGTGTTAGAGATGTGACTCAGTGAGGACCTGAGCAAGCAGTGGCAAAGTACCAAAGGCTAAGCCACTGACTCCAGATGCATTAGATCAGATACATTGGATTCCACAGATACAAAGACGGCAGACAGCAGCACTGCAGCAAAGGGAAGCATCAGTGCCCCTCAAAAACGCCATAGGATACAATCTACATTTTCTGCCATTTCCTGAAACGGGGGGACAAGCAAGAAGTAATGAGCAGGCGGACTGCTGTCGTGTGTCCTTCGTAGTTCTGAGCAGCGCCGGCTGAAGCCCATGTGGCAGCCTAGGCAAGCTTCAGTAAAACCGCGGCATGGGAAGCATAACTGGCTTAGCCTTTAATTGGCAATATAGCTCAATAACTAAAGCCAAAGGGTAGCTATAATCCAAATAACTAGGCATGGTAAGCAGAGAGAGCACACCATACTCACCAGCATACTTGTAGCATACTACAAGTTAGAGTCCAGTGGGAGAAACTGGTCACCAACAGAAAGACTTAAAAAAATCTCAAGATATCACAAGCTGATCTACAATATTAGGTTCAGCAAGGCCACCTACCGGCCCTCCCCAAGAATGGATTAGTTGCATTTCTTCATACTGCGGGTCCAGAGACCTGGGCATCATAACTACATATAGATGGTAGAGCCTTACATAACAGTAGCTGTTTGGCATGCTGTAAGAGTCTCTGCTCTTTTCTGTAATTTACACGTTCTTCACTTTTAGAAATGGGGTGTTAGGAACAAAGGGTCCATCCCCTATATACAGTATCAATTGTATTTCAACAATTGCTGCCCATTGTGAATCTCCTGAATTCTGATCCAGCTCCACTTACTTTGGTCAGAAAGTGGACGGCAGTGCACAGATTTAGGTGTTGGCCAGAACGATCCTACATGCCTTAAAGACAATGGCCATTGTCTAGGCCAGTGGTTCTCCGCTGTTTTTTTATCCAAGGACCCCCTGTGTCCAGGAAAATATGCTCGGTCCCCCCCTACACCGGTTACTATATCGTTTCTTTAGTATGCATTCTGCCACGATGGCAACTTGTTATTTCCCATCACTTTCAAATTGTCACTTTCTGTCGTTAATCCGAACTTTATCCCTGTCTTGCACTCTTGCACTTTCAGAATCCAGAAGATTAAATTAACAAACAATAAATTTGATATCCTGATTGCAAATAGATGAAAACAACTGCAAATGTATATACTAACTGTGAGAGCTTTTATGATTATGAACAGTAGAGATATAAATTGACAATTATGCATTCAGTGAACGGAAGTGTTATTTTTTGGGTACACAAACAAATTCCACTTAAAGTAGAATTAAAATACTTTGTTTAAATCCATCAAAAGAGCAGAGCAGCTTTTCTTTAAAAACTCTCAGCATCATATAAAAATATTTTGATTTAAAAGTTGGATTCAATATAGTTAGACTTAGCATTATCATTGTTATTGAAATTCTAAATCAATTGATTTAGAGAGAGGGGTAATATGGTGACTGAATGGGCAGCACAGTTGCCTCACACCTCCAGAGGTGAGAATTTGAATCCCAGGTCCATTCTTTGTGTGGATTTTATACACCAATAAGCCAAACATGAAAACCACCTGCCTAACAGTGTGTACTGTAGGTCCACCTTGTGCTGCCAAAGCAGCTATGACCTGTCAAGGCACGGACTCCACAAGACCTCTGGAGGTGTCCTGCCTTACCTGGCACCGAGACATTAGCAGCAGATCTTTTAAGTCCTGTAAGTTGCGAGGTGGTGCCCCTATGGATGGGACTTGGCTGTCCAGCATGTACTGTACCACAGATGCTGAGTCTGAGGAATTTGGAGGCCAAGTCATCAGCTCTTTTTCATGTTTCTCAAAACATTTCTGAACAATTTTTGCAGTGTGGCAGGACACATTATCTTCCTGAAAGAGGTCACTGCCATCGGGGAATACCACTGCCACAAAGGGTGGTACTTGGTCTCCAGCAATGTTTAGATAGGCGGTATGTGTCAAAGTAACATCCACATGAATGCCAGGACCCAAGGTTTCCCAGCGGAACATTGCCCAGAATATCACACTGCTTCCGTTGGCTTGCCTCTTTCCCATAGTGCATCCTGCTGCCATCTCTTCCTCAGGTAAACGACGCAGAAGCACCCGGCCATCCCACATGATGTAACAGAAAATGTGACTCATCATACCAGGCCACCTTCTTCCATTGCTGCATGGTACAGTTCTGATGCTCACGCGCCCATTGTAGGCGCTTTTGCCGATGTACAGTCTGCAGCGACGCAGCCCTACGCTCAGCAAGCTGTGACGCGCTGTGTCTTCTGACACCTTTCCATCAGAGGCAGCATTAACCTTTTCAGCGATTTGCGCTACAGTAGCTCTGCTGTGGCATTAGACCAGACAGATTAGCCTTCACTCCCCAAGCGTATCAATGAGCCTGGGGCACTCGTGACCTCTTCGGCGGGTCACTGGTTGGTCTTCCTTGGACCACTTTTGGTAGGTACTGACCTCTGCATACTAGAAACACCCCATAAGACCTGTCGTTTTAGAGATGCTCGGATCCTGTCGTCTAGCCATCACAATTTGATCCTTCTCAAAGTCGCTGAGATCCTTATGCTCGCCCATTTTTCGTCCTTGAACACATCATCTTCAAGGACTGACTAACTGTGCACTTGCTTAATATACAATGGCACCCTTGACTAATGCCATTGTAACAAGATAATCCAATGTTATTCACTTCACCTGCAAATGGTTTTAATGTTATGGCTGATTGGTGTATGTTATATGGGATTTTGGGTATTCTCATTCCTTCTGACATTGCACAGACAGGCAATTCAGCGAATTAGTATCTTTCATTTGTGTATAACGTGTGCTTTTGTGTCCCCTGCAATGGGGCGGCATTTCATATAGGGTGTGGAAGATAAGAATGACCCCGTATTGATATGGTTATTTTCAACATAATATAATTTGAGGAAATTATACTAAAGTACATGGAACAGAGGGCTATTTATGTCCTTCCATTCATGTTACATCTCTTTCTTTGTTTTGCCTGTGAAATCAGTGGAAAATACCCTTCCAGTTTTGTGGTTAACGTCCAGCAATCGATTTCTTAAAGTCACGACACAATGATATTTTTATTGAATGACATGGTCCCTCTAATGTCCGTCTATTCCCCTAAACACAGCGATTCCTGAGGTCTCGCGGC
Source organism: Cyphomyrus plagiostoma (assembly GCA_019775915.2). Lineage (NCBI taxonomy): Eukaryota > Metazoa > Chordata > Actinopteri > Osteoglossiformes > Mormyridae > Cyphomyrus > Cyphomyrus plagiostoma. The sequence continues at coordinate 28,745,004 of JABFEA020000110.1, forward strand.
CTATAGTGTTATCACAGTTAAATAGGAAGCTGGCAGCTCTTCAGAGGGAAACCAGTGTTTGGTAAGGAATAGTCAATTAATTGTTCACAAATGCATCACGCGTCTGTCCATCTTTCTGCAGCTCCCCGACAAGGAAGGTGGCCTACCTAAGCAGGTGGGCAATAAGACCGAATGTGCCCTTCTAGGCTTCGTTCTAGAACTGAAGCGTGACTATCAACCAATCCGTAACATGATCCCAGAGGAAAAGCTCTACAAGGTCTACACCTTTAACTCCGTCAGAAAGTCCATGAGCACCGTCGTTAAGATGCCTGGCGGAGGCTTCAGGATGTTCAGCAAAGGAGCATCAGAGATCGTGCTGAAAAAGTGAGTCTGCATGAGAGCGACGTTGAAGAGTTACTTCCAAAATTCACTCCAGACCACCGGATACGCTTTCCAGAACATTTCTGTGGACTTTGGAGTGAGTTTTAGAAATTTAACAAAAGTTCTTCTTTGGACTGACTGAGTTGTGGTTCCCAAAACAGTGACATATGGTAAAGGCATCCTGACTCCAGGCAGTCATTGGCTGTCTCATCTCAAAAACAACAAAAAAAATAGACTAAACGAGTGTTGGAAATTTGCTCTTCAATTTTATCTTGAATCAGCGAGCCCCTGCTATGTTTAGAAAACATTCCAGGTAGTCATTACTATGTTTCAGAATATTGATTTGTGGATCGGCACTGTGTTTGAGAACAAGATATCCTCTGAACATTTGGATAAAGCTAAGCCCTGTGTTGAACGGAATTCCTTCTCCTGTGCTCTCATTTGCACCTATAGGTGTGCTCACGTCCTGAATGGGGCGGGGGAGCCGCGTGTCTTCCGCCCACGGGATCGGGATGAGCTGGTGAAGAAGGTGATCGAGCCCATGGCCTGTGATGGGCTGAGGACCATCTGTGTGGCATACCGTGACTTCCCCGCAGATCCTGAGCCTGAGTGGGATGACGAAAACAATGTTGTCACCAACCTGACCGCCATCTGTGTGGTTGGGATTGAGGATCCAGTTAGACCAGAGGTATGGTCATCACAGATGAGTTAATCAGACAGCAAGTAGCTTTAACAAAATGAAGCAATGAAATTTCAGAGTATACTTTTTAAAATGCAAGGAGTCTCACTAAATTTCCAAAAGGAGGTGTCTCTCAGTTCAATGAATGTGGCAAATATAACTTTAATGCCATCTGCTACGGTTCTGATTTCCTCAGTATGGGAATCATGTGAAAATCTTGTGAAAGCACTGATTAATTTTCATACTATAAATAGGTATGCTATATCTTAATAACGAACATATGTTTAAGCTAGATAATACTATCAAATCAAGTCTTATTCCCTATTGTATCCTAAATCTATGCCATGTTGACATGAAATCCAATATTTTTTGAAGAAAGCAGATACATATATAATTCAGCATCTTTATGTTAAAAAAAGAAGTTGTACATTATAAAGAGTTTGCCATAACAGAACCCCTTGGAAAATGAGGTTGTTTCACAGTGTGTCCCAAGAAGCTTGTCTGCCCCAATATAACAATTAGAACCTTGTCTGAATTATTCAGTCCAGCTCCTCTTATCGCTCCAATTCCTTCCCTCCGTTCCTTTCAGCCTCCAAGGCTGCTGCCTCTGTGTAGCTGTCAGCACGAAAACAATTCCCACAACAAAGCAATGAATCACATGCAATTTTATTTTATTGACAGACTACCCACTGACCATAGGAAGGCTGCATCTCCATTCAAAGTGTTACATATATTTTTCAGGTCCCCACAAAGATTCATGAATGTAATCAAAAAAGTAAAAATGCCAGAAGTCTTGTATTTTGTTTGGATACTTATGGTTAAGGTGAGGGCTGGGTGGGGGTTAAGGTTGTCATGTTGGGATTAGAGTTTTCCCCATAGAAATGAAGGGAGAGTCACGACAAAGATATAGTTACAAGCCTGTGTAAGATAAGATAGGATAGGATAGACCTGACAGGACAGGATAGGAGAGGACAAGGCAAGACAAGACAACACCTGAGCACACCATAAAGAGGAGACACCATTGAAGACTATGCAAACTTCGACTAAAAACACATGAAATGACCAACACATAAATCAAATATCTTGTCCTCCCCATGCAGGTCCCTGATGCCATCCGGAAGTGCCAACGTGCGGGTATCACAGTGCGCATGGTAACTGGGGACAACATCAATACTGCCCGTGCCATTGCCATTAAATGTGGCATCATTCAGCCGGGTGAGGACTTTCTGTGCATCGATGGGAAGGAGTTCAACAGGAGGATCCGCAATTCGAAAGGAGAGGTACCTCCCAAGGCAGCATGTGACATGCAGTCTTTCCTTTAACCTAACAAACCTTAATTCAGTCTCACACAAAGCTCTTTTATTCTGTCTTGCAATAACTATCCAGAAACTAGCCTGACTAAATTCAGTTTAGCAAACTCAAGCCGCATTGGGTGGCATTATAGGAAACCCTGTTGTCTTATACCTCCTAGATTCAAATCCGTCCCTCTCTTCATGTTTGGAGATTGAATGTTTACCCTTTTTCCTGTGGGGTTCTTTCCACAGCCCAGAGACATGCAGTTATGTGAATTGGTGTTCTCTAAATTGCCTCTAATGTTTGTGTGCCTGGCGAGGGATTGGCATTCTTCCTTGCCTAGTGCTCTATACACACCTGGGAGAGGTTCCAGGTCCTTTCCCCAGCAATTCTGTTCTGTTCATTGCTGACGCTGGGTTGTTGTTCTGGTGGTAAAACCATGTTGGATAAAATAAGATATACAGGGAAACTTCATTTCAGCTAGGTAGGCGACTTTGCTTCCGCTTGAAAAAGAAATATTCTGTGTTATTTCATATACATATATATGATTTAGTTTTTGTGTGAAATTTGTTGCTATATTCTCATACCCGCGCCATTTTTAATGGCAAGTTCCTGAAATTGAACTGCGTTTTTGATTTTAACATTCTGTTGGGTTTCCATCGTAGGTAGAACAAGAGCGCATCGATAAAATCTGGCCACGGTTAAGGGTTCTGGCGAGGTCTTCTCCTACCGACAAGCACACTTTGGTTAAGGGTAGGGCTTACCTGGGTTGTTCCCCTGTTTTGTGGATGAATTGGAATGTTTTTAAATACGATTATATGTGGCATGGATATGATATGGAGAGATGCAGGTTTTGAACTGCAGAAATAAATGTTGTGTATTTATTGCATTAGCGATTATGAATGATGGATGTCATTGCCATCCATGTGATTGATTAGCATAACTTTGCCTAATTCTCTTTTGATTTAACAGCATGTTTCTGTAAGATTGGTATTTGTGGTTTACCCTGATCGATGGTACAGCGATACCCTGGTGTCTGCAGGAATCATTGACAGCACACTAGTGGACCAAAGGCAGGTGGTGGCAGTAACGGGCGACGGGACCAATGATGGACCAGCCTTGAAGAAAGCTGACGTGGGCTTTGCCATGGTAGGTAGTGAGTCTGTGCTAATGCAGCGTCCTCCACAGAAGACACATTTCATAGGAAATCTTACATTCTTTGACAGTATAAAAAATCCCTTTTCTTGGTAATGTGATGGACCAGGAGTGCCCCTTGCTGTCCATATTGGGTAAACAACATTTTGGATGGGTAGCTCCATCAAAGCTAAAGACTTTTTTTCCACCCCACTAATAACAGAGGCAAAAATAAACAGTTTTGCGCTAAAATAATCTTTTTCTGTTAGAGCTGAAAGGTAATAATTGAGAGGAGACACTGTGATTGTGCTGTATTTTTGGTGTAGCTCTTGTCTGTGCTTTCCCTGGGGAAAGATCTAAACATTCAGACGCCTCATGGGAGAAAGATCCCCTAGGGTTTGTCTAAGGACATCATAAAAACTTTGACTATACTCTGACACAATAAAAACCTTTGACTACGCACTGACACAATATAAACCTTTGACTACGCACTGACACAATAAAAACCTTTGACTACGCACTGACACAATAAAAACCCTTGTACAGACTGATGCTACATACTTACAACATCCCTATATGATGCAGTTTAGTCTCATCTGTATAATTTGATTTCAGAAGGAAAGTATATTATCTGTGTGCAGCTCTATCAACATTACTGGTTCTTGAAAGATTTATGAAGTATTCTTATTTGAATAATGTGTGTTAGGACTTTAGCATGGTTGAAATGGCTGCTCTCTCTCCTTCCTGACAGGGAATTGCTGGTACAGATGTAGCCAAGGAGGCCTCTGATATCATCCTAACCGATGACAACTTCTCCAGCATAGTGAAGGCCGTGATGTGGGGGAGGAACGTGTACGACAGCATCTCCAAGTTCCTGCAGTTTCAGCTGACCGTAAATGTTGTGGCAGTGATTGTGGCTTTCACTGGGGCATGCATCACTCAGGTACATGCGCAGATCACGAAAAAGGGGGACACCAACAGTCACCGAATAACAATATTTGATAAACCTGTTAAAGATCTATTTTTTTTTAACTAAAATGGTGATAAATGGTGAAAAAGATGAGCTGAGGGAGTCACATGATCTGATGTTTGTGTTTGTTCTAGGACTCTCCTCTGAAGGCTGTTCAGATGCTGTGGGTGAACCTCATTATGGACACCTTTGCGTCACTGGCACTGGCCACCGAACCACCAACAGAGGCCCTGTTGATGAGGAAGCCCTACGGTCGCAACAAGCCGCTTATCTCTAGTACAATGACGAAGAATATTTTGGGCCATGCCATCTACCAGCTCACTATCATATTTACACTCCTTTTTATTGGTATGTATAGGAAGTGTGGAGTACACTATGCATGTGACTATATGCCAAGGCAGTTCTCAACATGAAAGTGTCCATTTTTATCCATACCAATATACACTCACCTAAAGGATTATTAGGAACACCTGTTCAATTTCTCATTAATGCAATTATCTAATCAACCAATC
>JABFEA020000110.1:28755890-28767718 GCA_019775915.2 Cyphomyrus plagiostoma
GATCTCTGGGGGGCCCTAAAGGGCGTGGGCCCTTAGAATTGTCCCAACTTTCCCCCCCTTAGCGGCGCCCCTGTGTACTCCAGTCGGAGTCAAGTGATGCGGCATATAAATTAAAAACTATTTGAATTTGATTTGAAATATTAAAAATGTCTATACATCTCAATTTTTAAGTTAGTATAACTACAAATGTATTGACGAAATAGTCTGGTTTTCTGTAATGAGAACCTATTAGTTCAAAACAAATAAACATATCAAATTGTGATTTTTCATTGAAGAGTCCCTTCAAAATACTTGTCCAATGTGTTATTTGTGACTTTCTTTTGAGCTTGTGGTCTGTATTCATTGTGTTTTGAAGATGTGCATTTTTGACATCTTTCAAACTCCTGTCTTCTTTACCTCTTTGGTTATAATATACCATTTTCCACTCTGTCCTTGTTGAGAATCTTGGTGAACGATGTTTTTTCCTGTTCAAATGCCTCCAATGAATGTGAAATCTAATATTTTCCTCCTGCTTACAAATGTATCTCAGGACTCTCTCAGCATGCATGGGTTTGACATCTTCTGGCATTCTTGCTAACATGGCTTGTCTCTAGGTATTCACCAAGGTGGACCTTATTATTAGGCCTACAAAACCGGTGATGCCTGTGGTGTCTTAAGTTGCTTATCTACAGTTTTATTTACTTTTTTATATATATATATATATTTATTTGTCCCAAGCAAAATGCTACTCGCACAATGAGTAAATATTGTGTGGGACTAATGCCTTATGACTACGGACAGTTTCTGGTGTCATGATTACCCAGAATCCTCTTTCCTCACAGCCTCACATCCCTTCACTGCTATCCCTTACTGACAACTGATCATTTGTATCCCGCAGATACGTGTGGTAAACGCGTTCCGCAGCTCCCTCTACGACGGTCTAGAAAAGCCAGAGTCACGGACCTCCATCCACAGCTTCATGACCCACCCTGACTTTAGGACGCCAGACTCCCAGCCCAGCATCTCCCTGGTTGACACCTCGACTGGGGAGGAAGACCTGACCCTGAGGCACAGCTCCAGCCAGCTCTCATCACCTACCAAGAACATCAACCCCCTGGACAGTGGCATCTACCTGACCATCGACACCAGTCATTCTTTAGCCTCCTCCAGTCCAGGCAGTCCTCTCCACAGCCTGGAGACCTCCCTCTAGCCCTGACAGTCTGTGCTAAAATTAAAACTGCACAACCTAGGTGTGAACAAGCCAACACGAGTGCCAGATAAGTGTGAAGGTTGGACTGGAGCACTCCTTTTAGCAAATATTTCACGTGGATGGCGGGGAAGGGAGGGCAGGGGGGCGTTTGAATTTCAGTGACGTGATTCGGAAACCAAGTGACCCGGCCGTTACCTCCTTCCCTTGGAATAAAAACTGACTGTATGGATTATAAATTTAAAGAGAAAAGCTTTCTTTACAGCTCATGCATGAATGTACATTATCACGTTTTATTTAATTGTGTTAGACTTTAGTTAGGATTTTATTATTTGGGTCTCTTTCAGTGGGAAATGCCCCGGACTGCACGTTGTACTGCAGCTTATCCGACTCTATTTGTCTGTGCGTTTTTGAGGGTCTTGTGCAGCATGGGCTTAGATCAGCAGTTTATTTCAGTAATACTTCGAGAAGCGTGCTCAGACTGCAGGGCACAACTTCATCAGTGGATTTGCATACATCGGGGAAAAAAAAAAAAGAGACATTTATAAATAACGATTTAAAATTATAGTTTCCATAAAGAATTCTTCATTGTTTATCGGCATGTTGCCTTGTTTCTGCTTTAGCAGCTCTTACTTCTTTAACCTTTGTCCTGATAAGGATGTCATTTGTTTACAGAGCTGTAGGACTCCCAGGTTTAGGTGTTTAGGGGTACGACGCTGTGCCGCAGAGGCGGCTGGAATGGCTGAAGGTGTCGCACACCTTTGTAACGTCGGAGCGTAGGTGTTTTATTTCAAAATGTGTACTGAATATGCCTGCTAATGTAGATATTATTAGAAGATAAAGGAAGCCAAAATATAATGAGATATAACAATTACCGTGACATCTTAGTGTAATGATTCTGAGTGGCTTCTTTTATTTCCATATACACAACTTAAGGTTATTTTGTTCCGCTTTTAGTTTGAAAATTATTTTTATTTTTATTATTTATTTTTTACTCCGTGCGTAAAATGTATTTGAGATCAACCTCAAATCGGGAATCGGTTTTGAGGAATGTTGAAGAGTAATTTTATTGAAATGTTTCCTAAATAAATATGCTTGTTTAAGGTAGTTATTTTTATTAAATTATATGTAACTATCAAAAGCTACAATGGATTCCTAATATACGAAAAACGTGAAAAAAAAGAAATTATTAGCTTATATGTATGAAAATCAAACATTGTGTTGAAATCGTGTGCTACATTGTGTTGAGTATTTTATTTAATTCTTATTTTTAGTTTTAGATTTCTATGTTTCAGTTTTACTGAGAAATTCACAATGGAATGTTTTTGAGAAAAAAAATTGCACTCTCCAGATATGAATGAAACTTTGTGGTGTGAACTTTTATGTGCAACTGTATGGGTTTGATCCCAGCTTGTCTTCCTGCAGTCACTACATACACATGCGAAGCCCTAAGGAGGTCAAGGGCTGTTATCTATTTTATTGTGTATTTGTGCTCAAAAGGTGTTCAGATGATTTGCCTTGAAAAACAAACAGACAAACATGCGCATCAGCCCCAAGGTATCAGCAATATCCGGGCTCATAATCCTCTCAGAGTGAAGAATTACACCAAATATGCAGGTCAAATTCGCCCCTGTTTTTACATTGAACCAATACTTGTTTTTGGTTGTTACTGAACATCAGAGAAGCTTCAGAAGGGAATAAACTTGTTCTAACCTTTTCATGTTGTAACAGCGACAGAAGCATGCAAGAATTATATCATCACCTGTCCTTTAAAGGCAGAGATGGTGAAAAAAATGACGTTGTCTTTTCTTTGTCGATCTTGTATCAGTGTTTTTATTTAATGTTATTTAATTTATTGTTTATTGTCACTTTAGGTACCTGGAAACTACCTGTACTTCAAAACGAAAAACTCATCTTTCAAATAAATTGTATCGGCTACATTGTATCCCTCAGGAAACAGCAAACATTCTTGGGTAAAATGAATGCGCACAATTTACGCTTGTGTCAAAGCAGAGAATAAAGGTAATATTTCTGCCCCTGATAACACCATTAATGCACATAATCTATACTACTGCATTTTATTGAATACATTTTCCATAGATTTAAGAATGAATTTTAAGAATACATTCACAAACAGGTGATAAATTAACATCTCTATATAGGAACTTGGACTAGGTTGTTCGGTGTGTGCAGTTTTTCAGACACCTGAGCATTTCTGTGCCAGCTTAGTGTTATGCTTGTCGAGTTGATTTAGCTTTCTGTGTGTGTTTAATGAGAGCTGCACACACTGTGGTCTCCAAACATGAGGGCGGAGGAAGACCTCTGCGTGGACCACGTTTTGGGAAGCGCCCCGTTTAGGCAGCTTTTTATTTTAGGGTGCAGTTCTCAGTTATGCTTTCTGCTTTCTGAAGATTCCAGCTCATTGCTTCTTAAAAATGCTGATTACTGCTTGTGAATCTACCTCTTAGTGGTTCTGTGTTTTGTTCTAAGCAACGTGAATATCGTGGGATGAAGAAAATACTAAATGCTCAGAGTTCATCTGGTACTCATGCACGCTTGGGCCGTGACGACTGATCCATCATGTTTTTATGATTTTTTTTCTTTTTTAGATATTCAATATAATTGTAAATAAAAACCTATGTCTTAGTTAATATAATGCTATGCAATAGTCATGCTTTTCTATTGCTCTCCGTGAACCTTCCATTGTGTTTCTGGAATGCCTGCAGTCTGAAGTGCAGTGAACATATAAACTTTGACTTCCAACTAAATTCATCATTTATACGAAACTTTATAATTTTTAAACAATTTTCTAGCAAAGTTGCAGCGCAGGTCTGTTGTTTGCCAGCCTGTATAACTCTCGGCATTATGGGCCAAAACAAAGAGGTAAGTGCTCAGAACAGCACATAACAATACTCTGTCACTCTATCTCTATCACTAAGAGTATAGAGTAAGCATGCATAACCCACCGGTATCTCAGATCACGCCTTATTGGTATTTCTTGATGTCTTAAAATGAATTTGTCACAGCTAAATCTTTGCACTTTCTTCGTTTATCCAAAGCAACTTATAATTTTTACAGAGATTTCTACTGGTAGAATTCAGGTAGAGTACTTTGCTAAAGGGTACTTTGCTGACTCCTCCAAGGACTTGAGCCAGTAATGGGTCCTGTTACTCTACCTTCCTTTGTGCTATATGTACATATTGCCCATTTGTTAACTAAACATTGTCATTTTGGTTGGACAGTTTCAGAACCTGCGGATTAGATTTTGTCATTAACTGGGTGTGTGATTTAGGACTTTTCAGGTTTATTAGTTACTGTACCTACAATACATAAGGAGTCATCAGCCACTCTGCCAGCAATATACTCTGTATATGAAAATACTCATTATAATAAAATGTTTCTGTTAATTGAACACAATAACTGGAAAGGACAGCACACTGTTTTATAAAGTTCATAAACTGTATAACCGTATTAGTTGTGATTTAATTTATGTCAAGCATTGTGTGGCATTCTTTATTGTTCCCTAAATGTCAATTAGTTGTATGTTTGAAGAGGTACTCCAAGAAAATGCAAAAAAGCTAATTGTTGCAGGCATAACAAGTCCCTTGATCAAACAAACAATTTTTAAACTGGCAATCAAGTGTATCGTTTACCTTAAAAAAGGTAACGTGCTACAGAGCAAAGTGCTGGCAAGTACAGTGAAAAGGCCATCTCCATCAGACCAGCTGGACTGGGCTGGTCAGGTCTGGTAGAAAAGTGTGAGAAACCAAAAGCCATCATAGGAAACATCACATGGTGACTGATAGATGAAGCTAAAACCACAGCGAGATCTGTAAAGCCACCCAAGACATAAATACAGTGATGGCTAGATCTGTAAAGCCACCCTTGGCAGAAATACAGTGATGGCTAGATCTGCATTGCAGAGCCTGGCCAGTACTTTTAATAGCTGTGCTGAGCCAAAATATATCACACATTTTGGCTGTCACTAAGCTTTTTGAAAGTCTTTTCCCTGCCCCTCATGCAGTTATAGCACTTTTCACTCCCTTAATCAGGCTGTATCACCATATTGACACAACACTATTTTCATAAAAGAAATATTAACAGTAAGTATATGTCACTCTAAAACCGAACTAAACAGTCAATGAACTGTGCTATTGTAATCCAAGACACACACACACACGCACACACACACGCACGCACACACACACATATATTTATATACAGTATATGAACCACCTGAGATATACATAAAAGAAAAAATTCTGTCAGTAGCAAACTATTCTTTTATAGTGTGTGAGACCTAATTATTAACGAAATGTCAAAATTTCTGTTTGGTTTTAAGACAACCCAGTAACTTTAAAAACGAGCATAAGGCCACACAGTGCATTTTCAGTAGACTACAGATGCTTGGTTTCCAGATGGCAATATTTCCATAAAAATATTAGGTTTTTTTCTTTTCTTCTTTGCTCAATTTTAAATTATAGTCGTCCGTATAAAAAAGCGTGCCCGATTGCTCAATGCAAGTTAAACGTCCAAATAAACAGTAGGGGGCAGCATATTCACATGTAAGAGTTTCTAAACGATTTGACTATGTCGTAAACCAATTCTGTACAAATATTCTCAATTTTACCGAAATAAAATGAAAGGATTTAAATCAAATTAAAACCATTTAAAATAAAAATCATAAAGGTATCTTTAATAATTTCCAATGTATTTCAATACACCAGGAAATAGTGTACATTTCAAGAACTTCATATGGTTTACTGGTCTCTTAAAATGGAGCAGCACAGCAGTTGATGCTCCATTTGATGGGTTTCACCATTACCTCACATCTCCAGTTTTGTAACCTTGGGAGTGTAGAATCCTGTTCTGAGTTTATTTGTGAGGTCTGCACATTCATCCTTCAGCCCCAGTTCAGTTTCAGTTTCCTCTTGCAGTCCAAAGACATGAGGAAGTGCATTGCAATTACCCATAATGCATGATTTTGTACGACGTGTGTCCCGTGATGAACAGACTGCCTTGTACCCTATGTTGCTTGGAATTGGTTTAAGGCCACCCAACTGGATAAACTGCCGAAAAATGGATGGATTGTACGACAAAATGACTTGAAACCTTTACCATTGTTAATGTCTTTCAAGATATATGTAAATAATGCTGGCAGCTATCAGTAGGTCTAGTTACCACTAATGCCCATCCATGCATCTTAAAATATTCACAGTTCTCACAATTGAATGATATGGAATACAATACTTTAAGATCTATTTATATATTGCACAGTTTCTCTAAATAAATTTCTGGTGTGTAAATAATAATTATTAAAGACTGAACACATTTTGCTGATTTTAATAAAGTCAGAACTGGCAACATCTAAACAAAAGAAGCAATGGCAAATTATATGGATGCTTTGTGGTTTTCATCAGACAAGCTAATAATGATCCTACCATTTTCTCACAGCTGGGCAAAGTGGTATTTCTAAAAAACAGCCTGCAGAGCGTTATTCTGCATTTTGAGATAGGGTGCTATATTGATCACCACTTACTCTTCTTACTTCAGAAATACCATAGAACTCCACAGTCTTTTAAAAGCTTTCTATAAATCATGGTCAGAAGATGTGTGCAGTTCTTTTGAAACTCTTAAATAGACATAATTATATTATACCCAAGTACAACTGTTTTTCCTGACCCAATAAACAGTCACATTACACAGAAGCTGCAGTTGTAAGTTCAGAAATAACTATCTTACTCTACTTACTTACTGCAAATTAATAAAGACATATTGAAAATACTAAAATCTGTAATACATGCTCCATTGAGAATATATTTTCCTGCTTATTTTTCAGGCAGCCTATTAACATTTGTAGTTTCTATAGTAACCATGTGGTAATAACCTAATAAGCAACAAGTAACAATGCACTTGTTAGCCTTCGCTTCATCACAGAAAGCCAGAAAGTCACAGATAGGTATTTAAGCATGGATACTTTAATAGTGATACAGTCGCCCGTTACAAGAGAAATCGGTCCACATGGACCCCAGTGCAGTACTTTCCTGTTAAGTGATAGCACTTTGATCATGATTATAGTGTTAAGAGACGTCATCAAACCTTTCTTTTTGCATCCATGTAGTTACCAAGCCCCCTAGTGGAGCAAAGATGAAGTGCCTCTTACTCATTTATTGTTAATTATTGTATATTTTTTGCTTCTTGTTAAGTTTTCTTGTTATTGTGAAATGAATCAAGTTTGAAGTATAGTCATGGCTAAAATTATTGGCATCCTTGGAATTTTTCCAGAAAATGCACCATTTCTCCCATAGAATTGTTGCAATTACAAACGTTTTGGTATACACATGCTTATTATGTGCGTTGGAACGACAAAAGAAAAAACAGAGAAAACAAGCCAAATTTGACATCATTTCATGCAAAACTGGGCCAGACAAAATTATTGGCACCCTCAACTTAATATTTGGTTGCACGCCCTTTGGAAAAAATAACTGAAACCAATTGCTTCCTGTAACCATCAACAAGCTTGTTACACCTCTCAACTCGAATTTTCGACCATTCTTCTTTCGCAAACTGCTCAAGGTCTCTCAGATTTGAAGGCTGTCTTCTCCCTACAGCAATTTTGAGATCTATCCATAAGCGTTCAACCAGATTTAAATCCGGACTTATTGCTGGCCACTTAAGAACTCTCCAGTGCTTTATCTTCAACCATTTCTGAGTGATTTAGAGGTATGTTTGGGGTCATTGTCCTGCTGGAACACCCATGACCTCTGATGTAGACCCAGCTTTCTGACACAGGGCCCTACATTGTGCCCCAAGATCTTTTGGTAATCTTTAGATTTCATGATGCCTTGCACACAGTCAAGGCACCCAGTGCCAGAGGCAGCAAAACATCCCCAAATCATCTTAGAACCTCCACCATATTTGACTGTAAATACTGCACTCTTTTCTTTGAAACCCTTATTCCGTTTTCTGCAAACAGTAGAATGACCAACAGTAGAATTACCAAAAAGCTCTACCTTGGTCTCATTTATCCACAAGACGTTCTCCCAGAAGGATTTTGGCTTCCTCAAGTACATTTTGGCAAACTCCAGTCTGGCATTTTTATGTTTCTGTGTCAGCAGTGGGGTCCTCCTGGGTCTCCTGCCATAGCGTTTCATTTAGTTCAGATGTCGACGGATAGTTTGAGCTGACACTGTCACACCCTGATTCTGCAGAACAGCTTGAATTTGTTTAGAAGTTGATTTGGCTGTTTATCCACCATTCAGACTATCCTTCGTTTCAGTCTTTTATCAATTTTTCTCTTCCATCCACGTCCAGGGAGATTAGCTACAGTGCCATGTGTTGTAAACTTGTTGATTATGTTGTTCACTGTGGACAAAGGAGCATGAAGGTCTCTGGATATGGACTCATAGCCTTGAGATTGTTGATATTTTTCCACAATTTTTGCTCTCAAGTCAATTCTCTGCTCTTCTTTCTGTTCTCCAGACAACAAAAAGGTCGAGTCAACTTTTCTCCCTTTTAACTGGCTTCAGCTGTGATTGCTATATTGCCAGAACCTGTTTCTTGCCACAGATGACTTCAAACGAGCATCATATGCTTGAGATAAAATGATATACCCACAATTTTGAAAAGGTGCCAATAATTTTGTCCGGCTCACTTTTGTAGTTCTGTGTGACATGATGTCAAATTTGGCTTTTTTCCTCTGCTTTTTTGTGTTGACCCAATGCACATAAAGGAAGTAAACATGTGTATACCGAAACATTTGTAATTGCAGCAATTTTCTGGGAGAAATGATGCATTTTCTGGAAAAATTCCAGAATTTCAGCCGTGACTATATGTGTCTGCAGTTCAAATAGCCACGTTTTTTAAGTGACCTTTTGTCTCCTGGTGTCCTCCCCTTGTGGTCATCATCTACGCATGTAGAGGTCTGTGGCGGGACAAAAATGATAACTGTAATGTGGCCTGCACTGGAACAGCAGTGTGGGGTGGGGGCGGGGTAGGGTTACGGGGCATTGGCTGTCAGTTCTGCAAACAACAAGCGTGTGACAAGCTTCCCTAAATAATAGTGCTGCTAAGTGCAGGGTCGCGCTGTCACAAGCAATAAGGGCTCCGTGCAAAAGGCCGAAGGCAGAGCTGCAGGGAATAGTGCTCTGTGAGCCTGGAAGAAGTGACGCGTCATGCAGAATTCGGGACTCATGTACAGTGAGTGAAAGAGGACAAACATTTCGCTGGCAGACTGGAGGTGCTGTGAGGCTGCTGGCATCCGAATCGCAACCTTGGGATATCTGTGGCCTTTCTGATCACACAAGGCTCTTAAGATAAAAGTAAAAAGAGAATATATTGCTCTAAATCCTTGTGCTTATATCAGTGGTACTGCTCAGTTTATTTATCAATATCTTTTGTGTTATGTGACTGTATGTCAGTACAGAAGTTATATTTATGGTATATAAATGTCTGTAAATAATTTTCATAGTCTCACTGATCATGCCTTTTTTTTTGCTATATAATGCTGCAGACCACCATGTGCCTGTAATAGATTGTACTAATGGATTGCGTTTTCTATTATGTTGGTTAAACATTTCAAAACAAAATACAGAGTGTAGAGCAGAGGGTCCCCAGCTATTTTCCCCCAATGGCCAAATTCCATCATAAACTCAAAGCCAAGGTCCACTGCAAAAAAAAAAAAAACACAGACAGCCCCCCGATGATAAAGTTTGCCAACCCGCGTGGGGGGTCAATGTGGATTCTGCCAGTCAGCGACCACTGGTATAGAAAGTCAAGAAACTCCTTTTTAAAATGTTTCTTTCGCTTACAGCTCAAAAACATACATTGTGTCTGCAAACAGTAAGTAAAATCTTCTGTAAATTGTGCTTTCAGTGACTGTCCAATAAAAGGTTGTAAAATTATGCCACTCAGGGAACTTTGGACTCGTCCTTTTCACTGCCCTTCTGCTGCTTGACCCCGGCCTTCTCCACGTATCAAACTGCAAGGCAGTGAGGCGTCGGCAGCCTTTTTTACAGTGAACAAGCTAGCAAGTTTTGAATACCCAGATCAGCGATATAAACCCGCATATTTGAGATAATAGTGAATTGAACATATGACACCGGAATAACAGGTTAAACGGGTTAATTAAACAGGTTAATTAAACTGTAAATTGTCCTTTAGATCTTTAGAAACTCATTTCATGTGAGCTTTCCCCATCATTCTAGACCTACCATCACATACAGACATGTCTGTCTGCATAACCGCAGATTAATTTTGTAAACAGATATGTATCACTGTCAGGGTAACACCTATAATGGCCATACCCACTGCAGTGCAGTGAAAGGCTAATGGTCCCTCACACGGGTCGTTGGGGTCGTCGATCATGTAGGACATGGCCTCAGTTGTCATTTCAACACCCCTTCTGTCACTGCATCATAACTAAAATAAAACAGCATCAGCCCCCATTTGTACATGGTTTCCCACCACTTCGTGTTCCTTATTTATAGCAAAAAATTTTCTTCAAAAAAAAATATTGATTTGAGAAAGCACTGCTTTACACAGCGTGCAGTTAGAGTACACAATAATCTTCCTGTTAGTGTAGCGGAAGCTAAAACCTCTGGTTCCTTTAAATCAGAGCCAGAAAAGATTTTAACACCTTTAAGCCATTAGCTGAAGCTTGACGGGCCGAAGTGCCTCCTCTCATTTGTAAATGTTATTGTAATGTAGCGAGTGCTGATGGTATACTGCCGGATGGTACCGAAAAATGGTACTAATGGCCACAAGTCAGCTCGACTACGCCGCCCCAGGCGTTACACCCAGAGAAAGTTCGGTCGCCCTACCCCCGGGTCAAGGCACATTGGTCCGTTTACTGTAAAAGCGGAGAGACGCTGTTCCGAACACACAAATTTTATTAAAACTAAAACCATAAAAAGATTAGTCAGTCGATCACAACAGCATAGGCCTAATGTTCAGCCTGGATAACAGCAGCCACTTCTCGCCGGTCTAAGACTGGGCGCTGAAACTTAAGACCTCACAGAAGAACCCAAAGGCTTCTTGTGATCACACAGGTGAAAGAAAATATAACTACAAACCACAACGGTAATCACACAAAACCCAAAAAGAAAAAGCACTGCAGTCTGAAAGAAAATCAACCAAACAAATAAAATACATAGCAACATGACTTTCGACAAAAGAATTTACACTGATGGCACAATAAAAACACATTTTTACCCATTCAAAACATGACACAAAATATACCAAACAAAAATAAACATAATACCATTAAAACCAAAAACACAAACCTTTGAAAACCGGGGGGCCGATCAGCGCCTCTAACACCCCACCTCACATATGTAGACGCACACCTCGCCCCAGCCAGTTCCCCAGCTAAGGACCCGCTGATGAATCGGCCGGCTATAGGCTGGACGGAGTACAACAAAACAAGCCGAAGAGTCACTAAAGCGTCACTAAACAGCAGCAGTAAATCATAGCAGTGGTTCCACGTAAGATATAGCAGCAGTCACCGCCGCACCCGGGACCCTGAGGTAATAGAACAGTAAGGTAAGGGCTGATTAATTATAATGTAATAATAATAATAATAATAATCAATCCTTTATTGTCCCTCGTGGGGAAATTCTTTTTACGCCTCCCTCAACTTGGT
>JABFEA020000110.1:28779294-28790914 GCA_019775915.2 Cyphomyrus plagiostoma
ACCAGTCCGGCCCTCGGCTTGTAGCAAATTTGTTTTTTTGGCCCTCTAATGTATTTGACTTTGACATCCCTGATCTAGAGAGTATTGTTGGTCTCCCTTTTTGTATAAAAGTACGTGTGTTATTGTGATTTCCCCACAATGGCAATTTTTCTATGGTGATTAAAATGACAAAACCTTGTTACAATCTCCTGCACGGTGATATGGCCGAAGAGTCGTGGTCAGGAGGTGGGAAGCCAGGCGTCGGCGAGCCAGGAGATCTAGCTGAAGACATGGACGACTGACACGGGCAAGGACATGAGGGATATCACGGGAGGGGTGGAAGGACATGAGGGATATCACGGGAGGGGTGGAAGGACATGAGGGATATCACGGGAGGGGTGGAAGGACAGGAGGGATATCACGGGAGGGGTGGAAGGACAGGAGGGCTGGCAGGAGGCGCGGGAAGGGCGAGGATGACAGACCGCCAGTGGGGAGAGAACAAGTAGTCAGACCACTTAGTAAGTGCATCACAACAATAGCTCACACTGTGCTGAGGTTTAAGACAGTCTGCTAATTGGTAGTAGGAGGACTTTGCTGTCATAGTGCTGTGGACGTGACAGCAAGGACAAGAATTTGTGAATTTTGGAAGAAAGAAAATAGTTCCTATGTGAAACTGTGTTATCTTGAGTAACTGAATCATAATTTCTGGTAAGAGACTTTGCTGCTGATTTTTTCAGAAGGATTTTTTGGCACTTTAACCACCACAGAAAGATTTACATTTTAAATATATATAAAATATACATACATACACGCAGTGGTTCCTTGGTTCTCGAACTTAATCTGTTCCGGTCTCTGGATCGAATCCTAAAAAGTTGGAGTTCTGATAGAATTTTTTTCATAAAGAATAATGGAAAACCAATTAATTGGTTCCCAGTCCCCAAAATTACACCTGAAGAAGTTTTTTTTCAAAATGAATAGGATAAAACAAGAAGAGCATTTTTTCTTAATGGTTTCCAAAACAATAAAAATCTTATCCCAACATTACCCCTGTCCTTTCCCGATCATCCGCTCCTTCCGTGTGCCACACCCCCTTGTTAACCTCGGGTGGTATCCCCATGAGATCAGCTGTTTCTGGTTGTTGTCATTTGTCCTCTGTATTAAGTCTGTGTTTCAGTTTGTTTCCCCTGTGCGGTCATTGGGTGCGTTCCATTTGCTTACAGCGCTGGCTTAAAGGAACGCATTCTGATCCTGACGCAATGCATTATGGTTAGATGTATTGCAACCTCACACCCGGCTGCACAAACTGGAACCGCCTCTGTGACGACACACCTTTGTCCTTATTGGCTGAAGAGTTTAGTCACACGCATGACGTTTGTATCCCAGGCAGATCCGATGTGTAATCTGCTATTTCTCCCGAATATCATGTAAAGCAGTGAGAACTAGTTTTCTGTTAATTTACCTGGTAATTTTTTTTTCTGATTTCGAGGTTAATAGCTGCCAATTTCAAACTATCACCTAGCTTAAGGTTTTAGCAACAGACTATTTTTAAATTAAAGATGGTGGTTTGGGTCATAAGCAAGCAAAATGTTACAAAAGAGACTTGGGGGGGTATCAATTTTTTCCATCCAGACATTGCACTGTGGTATATGGTATGAAATTTTAGAAAGCAATGGTATTTTGAAACACTGGTGATAAAATTTACTGAGTGATGGGGGGGGATCTGTAAGAGTCAGTTTCAAATACCTTCCAAGCCAAGATAATTCTACTAGTGAATGTGTTTTCAGTTCAAGCACCATACCATGGTGACCATGGTATAAGAAGTTGACCCTTCCTTATCTATTACAGAGGGAATTGGTGGTTTGGGTGAGAAATGTTCTTGGTAGTGCAGAGATCTTTAAATCAGTTTATCATATGAGAAACACATTTTAAGTCATTTACAAATTATAATGTGGAGCTGGATTTTTAAAATGATACTAATCCTATTGGTTTACCAGTCCAGCTGGCGGAGAAACACTACAAGCTGCAAGCGGCGGAAGTCATGCTGCATGGCCGTGAGACGCGCCCTGCTCTAGAGGGCCAGCTGGTCCAGAAGCGCGGCAAGCTGGCAGCCCGACTAGAGCAGGGCAAGTGGCCGCGCGACCCTGCGAGCAGGAGGTCCTACAGCAGGAGCAGCCTGCCCCACAACACCAGGGTAAGAAGAAGGGCTGAGGCCAGGAGGGGGCCACACCGCTGGAAGTTTCCAGCAGCCCCATGCACTGGCTGCACCTGCAGAAGGGAGCCTGGCTGTGTGAGTTGCTGGGTATGGGGTACCCCATCCAGGGGGACCCCCTGGGAGCCGTATTACGTCCCCTTAAGGCGTGAAGAGGAAGGGGCGACGCCAGGGGGGGTATGACATGCCAGCGCCGGCCAGCAGCTAGCCATTCCAGCGCTCAGGGAGCTACCTGTGTTTTCCCCGGTAAGCAAGTCTACTTGTCCCTCTCAGCTCCCGCGATGCCGTGATCTGCCCACCACTACAATATGACAAAATATGAAAGCAGTTATTATTATTATTATTATTATTATTAGACCCATTACTTGTTCAATTGGCCATTTCTTGTTGTACCCCCGCAGGAGGCTGAGTTTTTATTCCCAAATGAATAAATGTAGATTACTATATTTGTATTAGTTGTACTGTCCAGGTTTGCATTGCTCCAAACGTCTTTTATATCAGTGTGCTAAATATCTTCATTGCCCACAAGGGATTGTCAAGCTACACCCCAAGGCATTATCCGTTCAACACAAACACATGTAGACGTCATTCTCTGATTGGTCAAACTAGATGTCTCCCGATGTTTGAAGAAAAGTTTTGAAGACTCAAAACACCTTCCGGCACAATATGGGGAATATGCCACAAAAGAAACTTCATTGGCCCAACATTACAAAAGAGAACATGGGCAAGGAGAGAACAAGAATTAAACCAAGGAGTAGTACAGGGGAAAACACAGCAGCACAGGAACTAACAGCATATACATCTAACCAGAACACAGAAAAGAACCACCACAATGACTAAATGAGGAACAGATCGAGGGCAGGAAATTAAATACACAGATAATGAGAGCTACTTGAGGAGCAGGTGCAAACCATAACAATTAACCAAACACTAGGACTGTGAACAAGACACAGGTAAGGGTTATTAACCAGGATAACAAATGTAACTGAACAAGACTGCAAAACAGAACATGGATCAAAACAAGGGAGCATAGAGAAATACACCAATACATAACTAACACGAAAATAAACCTAGAACCTTAATGTTAAAAATGACAAAGAGGGAGTCTGGATGACACAGCTGCCTGCTTAGCCACATGGGGGCTTGGGGAACACATGTCAGAAATAGAAGAAACTGCACAGGAGGTAATTTGGTTATAAATTTTAATGATATGAGTACTGGTGGGATACAAGATGTCATTTACTGTAATCAAATGATGCATTATCTGAATGCGAATGGAGCATGTGTATATGTTTTCATGTATTCTTAATTGTCTCTCTTTTTAGGATGGAACACCTTCTGACAACAAAGCATGGATCTACCCAGAGACAAGAAGGCAAAGCAATCATTTGTCAGTTTGCTCAAAACAGATCTATGTCCCACTCTCACCATATCTTCCAAGCAACTGGAGCAAACTGTTGAAGCTGAACTTAATAGCTAATTGCTGACCCCACCATTGACAGCAAGGCAGTCCCTTAGCTTGGTGGAAACTCGATCAGGTCACCTACCCAAAGCTGAGAAAACATGCTTGGAGATTTCTTTGTATACCTGCCACTAATTCACCCTTGCAGAGGCTCTTCAGCACGTCAAGGAATGTGGTAACATGTCAACATATGTGTTTGAAATCTAGCAAAATGAAGATGCTGGTTTTCTTGGCGAAGAACTTGCCCTATGGGGTAGATCTGTTTATCTGATTTCATCTGCCTACAAGAACTGAGCCGTACCACGAAGACAGTCTAGTTATAGAGTGGTTCCAGCTTGCTATGGATTTCCACTGCAGAGGGTCAGCTTGGTAAAGGTGTTGGCAGGTTTGGAGAGCGACAGAAATGCTTGTTTATGGTTCATACACCTTGACTGTACATCATGATTTACTATGTGATCATTTCCTAATTTACTAGCACATCTGTGAGAATTGCTGTGTTATGCAAACATCAAGCGCTAGTGGAATTAGCATTTGCTTGTGTAATCTTGCATTACGAATCCATTCCATTTAATGTTCTATAGTACATTTTTAGGTAGGGGGTCAGAAAAGTTCTTAATTATCAGAAATTGTATGATGTATGAATACATCACAATGTGCAGTACTACTAATAATGAAAAAAAAAAGAATATACCATTTTCCCTTTAGATAATATATGTGCAGAACACAGGTATCTCTGTGAATTTCAAGCAATCAGATGGTCATGCAAAGCATCACAGTCATGTCTCAGCTACTGCTTGGGAACGGCTCACACACTTTACAATGGAAAACCACCAGTTCATGCTATAGCTCGGGACGGCTCAGTTCTTGGTGGTAGTGGAAAAGCATTCCATATTCTCTTGATTTAGTGGCCCTACTCTATTTCAACTTTCCATCCCAAGGCTGATTGATACTCCTGGATTGGGGATATGCAGAGTTTACACTGTGGCCTACAGAAGTAGCCTATGCTGTTGCAAGCAGTTATATTTGTGCATTAGTGTGTTCGTGTTGCTCTGCAGTTACACTGCCTTCCCTCTCCCCAGCCACTTCCTCTAACTCCTCTGCGGGTCTTCCCCGGGGTCTCCTCCCAGTGGAACATGCCCGGAACACCTCACCAGGGGGGCGTCCAGGAGGCATCCTGACCACCTCATCTGGCTCCTCTCGATGCGGAGGAGCAGTGGCTCTACTCTGAGTCCCTCCCGAATGACTGAGCTCCTCACCCAGTCTCTAAGCCATCCTGCGGAGGAAACCCATTTCGGCCGCTTGTATTCGTGATCTCGTTCTTTCAGTCACTATGCACAGCTCATAGGTGAGGGTAGGAATGTAGAACAACTGGTAAATCAAGAGCTTTGTCTTTTGGCTTAGCTCCTTCTTCACCATGACAGACCGATGCAGCGCCCACATCACTGCTGACGCCGCACCGATCCGCCTGTTGATGTCCTGTTCCATCCTTCCTTCACTTGTGAACACTTACTTACTTAAACTCCTCCACTTGGGGAAGGACCACTTTCCCGAACCAGAGAGAGCACTCCACCATCTTCCGGCTGAGGACCATGGTCTCGGATTTGGAGATGCTGATTCTCATCCCAGACGTTTCACATTCGGCTGCGGACTGCTGCAGTGAGAGCCAAAGGTCATGGTCCGAGGACCACAACAGAACCACACCATCTGCAAAAAGCAGAGACTTAATCCTGTGGTCACCAAAACGGACACCCTCAAACGGACCCCTGGCTGCGCCTAGAAATTCTGTTTATAGTATATGAACAGTTTATAAGTTATGAACAGAATCGTTGACCTGATTTATTCCCTACAGTGCTGGTACCAAAACTACGCAGAAAGTAATGAGGAAAGCGGAGAACATCATCAGGACCCCTCTACATTCTACGCAAGAAATCTTTGACAGGCATTGTATCTGGAAATCCACAAGCATCCTCAATGACCCTTTTCACCCCTCCCATCTGGAAGGAGACTCCAGAGCATTCAGACCAACTCCACTAGATTTTCCTCATGCCATCAGATTCCTCAGCATAGTTCTGACTCAGCACCCATCTGGAAGGCATAACTGTAAAGACATTTTTAAATTCTCAGACAAACACTATTTCATTTTGTTGTATGCCTATATGTATTGAAATGATAATAAAATTTGACTTTTTTCTTGGAAGTTTTACTTAAATGTAGTTTCTTGTCCCACTACTAAATATGCTTTGGTGCTTCCTCCTGTGGGAGCTGAAGTCTTTGGAGAAAAAACTTTAAGAAATAGTGTAGGGATCCTCATAAAATGAACATTTCAAAGCAGCATTTTTTATTCAGCTAATATATTAAACAATTAATTCATATTCAACCAGCACGCTCTCAATTTCTTAGTGTTTTCAAACATATTGTGAGCCCCTGACCTGTTGGATAAGTCACCCAGATGGGGGTTTAAAATGTTCAATTTACTGTGCTCTCATTTCACGCGTGAGTTCACCCGTCATTGGCTCTCCATCTGCCTTGATTGGTGTTTCTTGGCTGCGTGAGCCACCAGCGCTCTCCACCTGCAAAGTGATCTAACTGTACGTTCCATTTCCACAAGCCTTCAGCATTGAACACAAAACAAGTAATCAGAACAATATCCTGCATAACCAAGATATTTCCAGGGAGAGATGGATTTATTTGTTCCTACACTGTTCGTACTTCTACAGGGGATCTGTTAAGGCGATCTGTTCTGTTAAAGCATCCTTTGGAGACTGATTAAGGAATAGTCTGATTATCGATGAGTAGTTATTCACTGGGTGAGAGGAAATATTTTAATTAAGCAACTTGCTTTGTTTTATAAAGAGAAAAAGATACATTATTTACAGTATTGACAGAAAATGTGTTTTCATGCAGGAAGCAACCTGTAAAAAAGTTTATTTTATACATAGAGATAATCGGAAGAAAGGTTCACTGCATATGCTGTGCTTTTCTTTTTGTACTTGCTCATTCAAAAAATACCAAATAAATGGGAGTAAATGTTCATTCAGGACGTTACTATTAAAAGTTTTCCACTTCATTCCAATCGACAATGTCGGTCAGAGCACTGAGGATCCATACTCCCTAGTTCTTGCTCAAACTGTCAGTCCCGTCATATTGCACCTCCTTCATTTGCCCAGTGTGTCTGTATGATGTTCACTGATTTTGCTTCCTCAGTCCATCTGTTTGTGTGTCCTATCTATGGTCTTTGTCCCCCAAGTTACTTTGTTTTTTGTAGGTTTCTCTGGTCATTGTCCCATTGTGGCTGTTGTTGCTCGTATGTTACTTCCCTTCTGTCTCGGGGTCCGTGTTTTCTGATACCCAGGTGTCGTGTCCCATAGTTTGGTTTCCCATTTTACTGGTTCTCTGTCCTTTGTCTTTTATCTTCGGTTCTGTTGGTTCTGTCCTGTCTTCAGGCCGGTCCTGTTGGTACCTCCCATGGCCAGAGTCCACGCCCCAAACCGCTGTGTCTGACTAGCTGCTTAAAAGCACAAAGTTTTGCCACTTATGGCTCCTTCTGCTGCTTAACCGGAAGTGACACCCATATGCATTTCCAGAGTAGCACCCCCGGGATGACGTAGATAGGTATTCAAGATTATTTAATTGTGTGGCCTGTGATAAGCAGCAAAATGCCAATTACTGGTCACTCATGGAGGGTCAAATTACCTGAGCTCAGTGGATTGGCCAAATATTGCACACTGCACCAAATGATGAACAGATTCTAAAAGGACCTGTGCTATACTTACAGTCCATTAACAACCATCATAATGTTGAAGTGGCTATGAATTCTGGGATTCTGTGCAACATCACACTCAAAGCTCTCCAGTTGTTTACAACCAGGAAGGCATGCTGTTGTGTTCTTTTAATAATTTTTAATAGAGTCCTTATTTAACACACAATGAAAGTATATTGATATAAAGGGTTTTCTGTCATCCCAGACGTCATTTTGAAAATATACTGATATACCATATAAATTCTATATATTTCCCAGTCCTATTAGACAATGGATAAATCACTCTCCATGTGGTAACGGTTTACGAGTTTTCCACTACCGTTTGAATAGCTAATTCAAGTTCTTTGTGATTTCCTTCTTGTCGGTCAAAGTATCGTCACATACATTATAGGCAAAAAGCAGAAAATATCACACTTGGAGGATATATTTGTGGGGAGATGCATGTTTTGCCATTCCGTCTGTCTGAGGGAAGCCTCACCCAAAGCCGGTTGATTGACATCTTGGTCCTTTGAGAAAAACCAAAGCTTTAGGAAAAAAAACAATAAGGGAAAAGCACTAAAGCATTTATTTTCTTAATCTTTCGTATTTGTTTGCATTTATTTTACTTTCTTATTAAACGTTTTCTTATAATTTTATAGACTTATTCTTTATCATGGCACTCCTAGGACTCCATACACCTTGACTAAAAAATTTAATCAAATTTAAATAAAAGATGGTGTCTTTAGTAGGTGGTTCTGGGGGTGGGACGGGACACAATAGCTCATTTGGAGGGGCCATGCCCCACAAACCCCTTCACCCCAAGATGCCAACCTTGTGATGCAGCACTTCTTAGCTCAGCAACACACACACACACACACACACACACACAGAAGTATGTAATTATATCTTTGTGGGGACTCTCCACTCATTTCTATGGGGAAAGCTCATAGTGTTAGATAATCAAGTTTCAGTTAGTCCTATTAACAATATTTAAATTACATAAGCTAAACTGTTTCAATGAGCACATTTTTGATCAGTAATTTTACTTTAATCAGTTCAGCATAACTATTAGGCTTATTGTTACTCCTTCACATGTTGTCAATATTTAAAATAAACACTTTTAAATAGTTGTTTTAATAAATGTTAAGAAATTTAATAAATAAATTGATGTATGGTTTGAAACAGTATTATATAAATGTATGTAGTATAGGGCTGTTGTGGATTATATAGTCTATTTGGGACGAATAACAGTAGTTTAAATGTCGCATAGTGACCTCATTAACATGTTATTGCTGGTGAAATACATCCTGCAGACATTGGGGGATGTCAAATCAGTTGTGATGGGTAGGGGGCGCTATTATATTTCCACAGACTATGCCACTCCAGTTTTGTTTGGGATGGAGATCCCGACCCAACCTAGAAAGATGAAAATATCTCCTGCTAGGCTATTGAATTTAATGACGACAGAGGCCAATATTTAATATTATATATTGTTACCTGGAGAGAGCACAGTACCGCGGTGGTTAGCATTGCTCCCTCACACTTCTGGGACCAGGGTTTGAGACTCCGCCATGCGTACATGTTGGCGTGTTCTTCGTCCGTTTTAGTGGGGTTTCCTCCCGGTACTGTAATTTCTCCCCACAGTCCAAAAACATGCTGAGGCTAATTAGGGCTGCCAGAGTGGCGTGGTGAGTGAACGGTGTGGTCAGTGAACGGTGTGGTGAGTGAATGACTTGGTGAGTGAACGGTGTGGTGAGTGAATGGCGTGGTGAGTGAATGGAGTGGTGAGTGAATGACTTGGTGAGTGAACGGCGTGGTGAGTGAACGGCGTGGTGAGTGAATGGAGTGGTGAGTGAATGGCGTGGTGAGTGAATGGAGTGGTGAGTGAATGGCATGGTGAGTGAATGGCTTGGTGAGTGAATAGCGTGGTGAGTGCACGGCGTGTTAATGTGCCCTGAAAAGGGCTGGCTCCCTGCCCTGGGTTGTTCCCTGCCTTGCGTCCATAGCCTCTGGGTTCGGCCCCATGACGCTGAATAGGATAAGTAGTTACAGAAAATGGATGGATGGCGACTCTCATTTGGCCAGTGCCCTTCGCTTAGAAAGCATCGGTATTCAACAGGAAATTAGCCAAATACAATTGGGAACCAAGTCTTCATGAATGCTGTCAGACTAACACAGGCAGGCATCGTAAGAGTGTACAAATTCAAGTCATAGTCATTCTGTTTTATCTAATTATTATATGTTTAACATGTTTAAATACACTTTCGTTTCTAGATATTGGGAGGGGGTGGCATCCCACATTAACTAAGAGATACTGCTAGAAAAGAACATTCCAACTGAAACAAAAAAAAAAACATCCATTCATCCTCTTTACCTGCCTGGCCTATTCAGGGGTGAGGGGTTCCAGGCATAAGACAGGGACTAACCCAGGATGGGGCTGCAGTCCATCGCAGGGCATACACACCATTTTGATGCACCTTCACACCTAAAGGACAATTTGGTTCTAGTTTACCTCAACATGTTTTTTGGGTGTGGGGGGAAACCCTGGTCCCAGGTATGTGTGGCTACAGCACTGACCACTGCACCAATCTGTTGTTACAGAATGAACTTCATTCAGTCAGGGTGCCATCTTTCCATGCATCTGAAATTAGCCCTCAACATTCTGCCAATACCAAGCCATTAAATATGAGCTGAAAAGAATTTCACTCACAACACTTGTATGTAACATATTATAGACGCAGAAGACGTTAAAGGGAAGGCTGTTAACATGCAGGACCACTGGAGGCATGGATATCCTGACTGACTGAGGGGACCCAGCCGCTTATAGGGCCCCTTTGAATACAAACATTTTAAAGTTATGTAATGTGGGTAAGGGTGCTAAAGTGACATTTTGTCAGGGGTCCCAGAATGTGTAATTACTCTCCTGTTACCATAAAACTACCGATAAACGGTAAGCGTAAGCGATATACGGGAAGGTTACAGACATAGATAGAAAGGCTTACACATGGTAGGTCACCAATGCATCACGTCGAGATTATATATGAAGCACAGGTAAGCGTATACGAATATCAGGAGCACCCAAGTATTATTCTAACAAATGCCGCTACTTACAAGAAAACAAACACAGCGACTATATACCCGGGCCACGAGTATGCCGGGATATGCAAATCACACCCACGCTACAATATGATTTTATGAGTCTGTACATAAGCCTGATAAAACACATGTAAAAATAACTTAATGACAAAACGAAGGAATGAATCAAGAATATAAGTTTTGTAAATGAATTAGATAAAAATTCCATATAGCAGGGTTGCCAAGTTTGGTAAAATGGCTGTAGCGAGATTTTCAATCCGAGACAAGTCTGCACACGCATTCACATGTATGTAAGAGTTTTATTACCCAATTAATAGACAGTATGGCATGCAAACTACCCCGATGCTTTTGATGTATTCAATTTTGGGTTTATAATGGAATAACATTGATCTGCCATAAGATTTCTTGCCTGGGCGTGAGAGTCCAAATGCGTCATGCCAGATGTTAGAGTTTTATATTAAAGAAAGCTGTTGTTTGCTGGCGGAATTAAGATACAGTCTATGTAGATATTCACTGAGCTTGACCAGAAATCAGAAAGCAGTTAATCTTTGCTTTTTATCTTTAATCTTTTACACGTGTGTTCTAGTTTTCGCGCTCTTTCGATCTACCTTAGCACCGAATTGCATTTTCAGTCATACATCTTCAATATCTGATTATTTTGCTTTATTCTTCAGATGTTATGACGATGCTGCAGTTTCCGTCCTACATCCACACGATGATTTTTCGCAAGTTTCATGGCACTATTTCGTCCTGTTGTCTTGCTTATATTATACAAATGATTTTACAAAGGCAGTTACAATGTCAGTCTTTGTTTATAAAATTTTAAAAGAGCATAGCCTAACATAACCCTTATTTTATGTCAAAAACGCAGATTCCTCGTTACATCTGTAAGTAAGCAGACTTAATTCTGTCAGTTATGCTGTATTGTTATATTTAACTGTGAAATATTGGAATAGTGCAATGTCCTCATTAATGTTTGCACCGTTGAAGCGCGTTGATTTTAGGGAGACGCACGAAGGGAATATTAAGGATGGGGGGGGGGGGGGGGGGGGGTATAATTACGGGTTTAAATAAATTATAAAAAAGAAACCATCAAACCAAACAAAAAAAAATAATTTTAAAAAAAAACACAAAA
>JABFEA020000110.1:28790924-28816675 GCA_019775915.2 Cyphomyrus plagiostoma
CCCCCCCCCCCCCCCCCCCCCCCCCCCCCCCCCCCCCCCCCCCCCCCCCCCCCCCCCCCCCCGTATTTCAGCGTTTACTTAAAGTATCAATACGTATCCTGCAGACCTTCGACATACTTATACTTTTAAATAGAACACGAAATGTTTTAAAATGAATTCTAATGGCCCGAACCTTCTTACACTCATAAAAGCCACAATGAAATCTATAACAAAGAACATGTCTTTACGGTCCGGGGGAATAACTTTGAACAGTAAACCAATATTGTAACGTGAATTTTTGTTAGTATGTTCCACCGCTGTCAGTCACACCAACTCAAATATGTTGACAAGACATTGAATCTCCAAGCCACCTACGAACTCAGTGGTGCTTATTGGTGTTTGGGCGACATTCAGATGACATTGCCGCTCTGTCGGGGTGCAATGGGATTTATACTACAAGTAACGTTTCCGTTTGTTGAATTAATAATAGCATGAAACCAGGCGAAGCTGGTCTTTTTCGTAGGCTACTGGTTTCCCTCTCTCCTCAGCACCACTGTGTACTGGACAGCAGCAGCACGAAATAAAGCTTTCGCGCTCCTTATGTCCAAGGATGCCTTTTGGCTTATTTTAAGTCATTTATTGGCAATAGGGACAGTGATTAACTTAGGCTAAGTGCGACTCGACAAATATTAGAATATTCAATCCTGGATCGTCATTTCAAAGTAAGTTATCTTAATTATAATATGTTTTTTATTGATGAGTGTCTTCCACTATTGTCGTCGAAGAGTTTTGATAGAAACGGTGATGACAGAATATAGGTAAAAATGAATTTCTTGGCATATTTCATGGTATCAGATATTTTTGAGGAATAATATAAAAGACATTCGCCTTAGAAAGGTGTTTACCTCTACCGATTTAAAAAATGTCGAAGGCTTGCGAGAATGTGGGTAACATATAGTTACTTGAAGTCATCTGATTTTGTTTTAAGTTGATTTGGATGGGCAGAGATTGCGCTCTCAGAATAATTAATATCTGCAGATACCTTAACTGATAATATTCAGACCGCAAAGTACAAGTTGACGGTGTATTTATCTTGTCCTATTTTATTGGCTTTTTAAAAATAAAGCAGTTCGACTGCTCAAAATTAAACCTAGACTATGTTTTCATATCTTATTGTACGAAACATACTGTTTTTAACACAATGAATTACTGACTGCGTGGATCCGTATTTCCCAGATTCCACGTTTTTGAGGGCTCACCGGTAGCATGCGTTGTGCAATCGTAGCCTAATAAATGTTTACGTTTTGTTTATTTTTTAATACTAACCTTCCTGTGGATTTCACTTGACAAAAGCATATGAATGACGATGGGATATTTTAAGTAGTGTACTCCAAACTGTATGCTTCAATCACCGTGCATCTCATTTTTCATCCAAATGCTCAGACGTGTCTTAATTGAATATGTATATTAGGTTTTCGGTTCTGTATTTTGCAAATGCACTATTAATCCTTAGATCAATGTATTCTACATACCGGAGGATCCTCTGTTTACTATCCATTTTACTATGTTAAAACGGTTTATGTTATCAACATATTAATGACCATTTCTGTCTGGTTTTTAATAAGAATTTCAATTCCTGATCTCAAGGTTTTTGTACGTTATTTTAACTATAGGCCAACGCCGCATTTCAGCAGAAATTTGCCTCACTCGAGGATTCTCCCTGCCCAGTATTTGCACTCAAGATTAGCAGAAGAGTCGTGAAGCTGCTGTCTCAGTGGAGTAGTGCTGAAATCTTTCGTCAAGCTGCTAAACCTCTACTAAAGCCAGAGACATGACGACAAATGCCAATAAAACTTCGGATGGGCATGTTTTAACGGAAATGAATGAAGCACCTACCAATGACAAACCCAAAACCTTGGTAGTGAAAGTGCAGAAGAAAAATGATGTCCCTGAACGAGAAACTTGGGGAGGAAAATTTGACTTTCTTCTGTCGTGCGTTGGATATGCAATCGGACTGGGAAACGTGTGGAGATTTCCTTATCTCTGTGGAAAAAACGGTGGAGGTAAAAACGTTTCTTGGATGTTTTTCTTTCATAAACACAAACGGGGTTTAAAAAATGGAACACACATTGGTGAAATTACCGAATATTATTTTTTCTTTATTTAAAATTTTGCACAGACCCACAAGCTTATGTCCATCCACTTAAAATATTATTGAGATTTGGTAGCAGGTTTTTAAAGAAATGTTCACTACATCAACATTGAATAAACATGCAACATAACCAACAACGTATGCATTGTACGTTTTACTTGTATTTCCAGGAGCCTTCTTAATTCCGTATTTTTTGACCCTGATATTTGCTGGAATGCCCTTGTTTTTCTTGGAGTGTGCCCTCGGTCAATACACGTCAATCGGCGGACTCGGAGTCTGGAAGCTGGCCCCGATGTTCAAAGGTAGACATTTTAAGTTATGTCTTTGTAAATTATTCCTACATTTTTTTGTAACAATTTGACACAATCATAACACGTTCCTTGAATGAAATGCAGCATGCGGATTAGTGTATGACTGTTTTAAACCGAATTCTATGGTTTACTCGCAAATCATGTATTTAGGCTATTATCATTTAACTATGCAACGTTTTCATATTGTATTTTTCTAACGTTTATAAATATGATTTTCTGTACATTAGGTGTTGGCCTGGCAGCTGCTGTTCTGTCTTTCTGGCTAAACATTTACTACGTCGTAATTATTGCATGGGCCATCTTCTACCTGTATAACTCCTTTACTGCAGTAAGTACTTTTATAAATTTCTTATCGGTCTATTGTATTAAATTGTGTATCAGACATGTATATATGAGGCATTACAATACTTAAATATGGTAAGTATTAATAAGAAAAAATACTAAAATGGCCACAGTCCTTGGACTACGTGATCTATACAGTATTTTTACATGATCTATGTTTTTTTTTTTTTCTTTTTCCGCAGGAACTTCCATGGAAATCATGCAACAATCCATGGAATTCAGAGAAATGCTACTCAAACCACAGCATTGCGGACACGACAAATCTTACCAGTGCTGTCATGGAATTCTGGGAGTAAGATGTTTCCTCTATGTGCACTGTTTTTATATTTGTCACTGCCTTTTGTTGGCATATAAAATGTTCAACTGGATAAATCAACTTGTACAACTTAATCTATTCTCGCTGACAAGAACTTCACCAATGTCCTTTCTCTTATCAAAGGCGCAATATGCACCAGATGACTGATGGTCTGGAGAAGCCAGGACACATTCGATGGCCGCTGGCAGTAACCCTGGCTATTGCCTGGGTCCTTGTGTATTTCTGTATCTGGAAAGGAGTTAGCTGGACTGGAAAGGTAAGCGGCTAATATGGCTTTGCAGCTAATAGTTTCCCTCCGTTGAGAGGAAACATTGGTCATTTTATTTTTCATAATATGTCATATTTCATTAATTGGAATATGACTGGAACTGAAAAAAAAAGATTTAACGCAATAAGAAACATGATTGTTGAAATTAACCAATGAAAATAATGTAAAATATATATTAATACTGTATTTTAATGTTTATACTTTATCCATTTTTGTCCAACCAGACATAAACTTTTTGCATTCTAATTTTATGTACTGTTTTGAAATTCTACAAAGACATGAGGATTAGCATAAAGAGGGATGTGACCCTGCCCGGATTGGGGAAAGATTGGGATAAGGAGGGGTGTGACCCTGCTCGTACTGCGGAAGGATTACTATAACGGGGGATGTGAGCCTGCCCGGACTGGGGAATGATTGGGATAAGGAGGGGTGTGACCCTGCTCGTCCTGCGGAAGGATTACTATAACGGGGATGTGACCCTGCCCGGACTGGGGAATAATTAGCATGAAGGGGGATATGACCCTGCCCGGACTGGGGAATGATTAGCATAAAGGGGGATGTGACCCTGCCCGAACTGGGGAATGATTAGCATAAAGGGGGATGTGACCCTGCCCGGACTGGGGAATGATTAGAATAAAGGGGGATGTGACCCTGTCTGGACTGGGGAATGATTAGCATAAAGGGGGATGTGACCCTGCCCGGACTGGGGAATGATTAGCATAAAGGGGGATGTGACCCTGCCCGGACTCGGGAGTGATTAGCATAAAGGGGGATGTGACCCTGTCCGGACTGGGGAATGATTAGCATAAAGGGCGATGTGACCCTGTCCGGACTGGGGAATGATTAGCATAAAGGGCGATGTGACCCTGCCTGGACTGAGGAATGATTACCATAAAGACGGATGTACAAAAAATCAGGGGCTATGTCAAGTTTAATCAATGCTTAACTTTTTTTGAAGGAAGACTGTCATTGGGAGTAAAATACTCGGAGTTATAGCACCGAGTCATTGGACCTAACAACGCCCATGACTGGGGCCCTGTCCTGGAGCCAGGCCTAGGGGGACAGCATGTGGGCAAATGCCTGGTTACCTGAAGGAATAACATGGGTTCGCCTTCCTGTGGGCCCACCGCCTGCATGGGGAGCCGTGGGGGTCAGGTGCAGTGTAGATTGGTCGGTAGTCGAAGGCAGGGGCCTCAGCAGACCGATAATCAGCGACAAAATCTAGCTATTGGCACAAGGAACATACATAACTCTCTGGGTAGGAAAAGAGTCTGAGCTGGTGAAGGTAGAGAGATACTGACTAGATATCGTTGGGGTCACCTCAATGCATGGCTTCGGCTCTGGAACCAAAGTCCTGGAGAAGGGCTGGACTCTATTCCAGTCTGGAGTTGCCCATGCCGAGAGGTGCTAGGCAGATGTGGATCTATTTATGCCCCCCCCGGTTTGGTCCCAGTACATTGGAGTTTAACCAAACAAATGAGAGGGATGACTTCTTTCAGGGGATGGGCTCTGTCTGTTGTCTGTGCATAATATATGCATAAAACACCAGTTCCGCGCATCCAGCTTTCTTGCAGACCATGGATGAGGCGCAGGAAAGCAAACCCCAATGCATAGTGAAGGTGTGCTGGGGGTGTCTGGAAGAAGGCCATTTCTGGGAGATCTTCAGCTTGTACCTCCAGCAGAAATATTCCTGCACCCTGAGGGAGTGAGAGGACATTGAGACTGAATGGGCCACGTTCTGGGACTCCATTGCAGAAGCAGCAGTGAGGAGTTGTGGCCATAAGGTTGTTGGTGCCTGTCACGTTGGCAGTCCCCGAACCTGATGGTGAGAATTGTCAGGCTGAAGATTGAGGCCTTCCCAGTTTGGTGAGCGTGGGGAACTCCTCAAGCTGCTAAGTGGAATGCAGCTTCGGCAGTTACTGATGCAAAAGTTCACCTGTGGGAGGAGTTTGGCGAGGCAATTTTTAATAAAAATGGGTACTTTATTGATCCCTGTGGCAAAATTGTCTTTGCGCCTTCCTCAACTTGCGGAATAAGTTGTCTGTGAAGGGCAGCTACCTGCAGCAGCGCCCAGGGAGCTGGGGGTTAAGGGCCTTGTTCAAGGACCCACAAACGTGCTGAGGCTGGGTTTGAACATGCAATCTCACACACAGGCTTAGCCCACTGAGCCACACGCTGCCCCAATTCAGAGATTCAGAGATGCAGAACTTTCTGAGATTGCAGAAGTGCTGTTCCAATTACCTTTTCAATCATCAATCGCATACTTTTAATATTCTTTGTTTATAAAAAATATTGCCAATATTCGTGTAGTGATTTTTAAAGTGTAGTGCCAAAAAATACTACATATTTCCACAATTTTGTCTACTAGTATAAGTCTCGGTGAGTGTTGGAATCCACCTGGGCTGCCCTTTATCAACAATTCTGTTCATAACATTTATGGACAGAATTTCTAGGTGTAGCCAAGGGGTGGAGGGGATCCATTTTTGGGGCCTCATGGTCAAGTCTTTGATTTTTGCAAATGGTGCAGTCCTGCTGGCACTGGCAGGCTGTGACCTGCACTGCAGTTTGCAGCTGAGGTGGCTGAGATGAGGAGCAGTACCTCCAAGTCTGAAGTCATGGTTCTTGACTGGAAAAGGGTGGATTGCCCTCTCCTGGTGGGGGATGAGTTACTACCTCAGGCAGAAGGGTTTAATTATCTTGGGGTCTTATTCACGAATGAGGGAAGAAGGAAGCAGGAAATCAACAGGCCCATCGATGCAGCATCAACAGTAATGCTGTACTGTTCTGTCGTGGTAATGAAAGGGTTCAGCCAGACGTCAAAGCTTTTGATTTACCAGGCCATCTACGTTCCTACCTCAGGAGCTTTGGGTAAGGACCAAAAGAATGACATCGCGGATACAAGTGGCAGAAATAATTTCCTTTGCAGGGTGTCTGGGCTCAGCCTTAGAGGCCGGGTGAAGAGCTTGGACACTCAGGAGGAGCTCAGAGTGGAGCTGCTGCTTCTCTGCATCTAAAGGAGCTAGTTGAGGTGGTTTTGACATCTATGTAAGATGCCTCTTGGATACCTCCCTGGGGAGGTGCTTTGGGCATGTTCAACAGGAAGGAGACCTCAGGGCAGACCCAGGACACGCTGGCCTGGGAAAGCCTTGGGATCCCCCAGGGGAGCTGGAGGAGGTGGCTGGTGAGATGGAGATCAGGGCATCCCTGCTTAGACTGCTGCCCCCATGACTCAACCCCAGATAATAGATAGATGGGTGGATAATGCAAATAAGATGAACATTAAAACATTTAGGGGGCACATTAAATGATGGTGTGACACATGCTTTTCTCTCTTTTTCTCTTCCAGGTTGTGTACTTCTCTGCCACATACCCCTATGTAATGCTGTTCATCTTGTTTGTCCGGGGAATAACACTTCCTGGAGCAAAAGATGGAATCCTCTTCTACGTTACACCAGACTTCACCAAACTTAAAGAATCAGAGGTTTATGTTAAATGTCACTGCAATCTTTAAGAGAACTTGAGTTCTTTTCAACATGTTTCTTGTCTGTAAAGGCTTCCTATTCTCCACTATTCACTAAATGCACTGTCCCTTATGTCAGGTGTGGCTCGATGCTGCTACTCAGATTTTTTTCTCCTATGGTTTGGGCCTGGGGTCATTGATTGCTCTTGGGAGCTACAACACGTTCAACAACAATGTGTACAGGTACAGATGTCATTCACAACAACCTTAACAGATCTGGTCCTTGGCTTGTTTGTTACTGGTTTGGTGAATGTCTTACTTAAAAGCAGCTGCATTTATATTGCTTGTCAGAAGAGGTTTATGTGTGCTTTTCTACCTGTGTTGTCTAATCTACAAATGTGAGACCTCTGAATGTATTGAAAGTATAAACTGCTCTGGGTTTGGAAGGACTCCCTAGAAGGCTAGAGAACAAATAAAAAGCAAGAAAGAAATTGATCAATATCTCTCGCTAATAATACTAAACTGTGGTGTGTATGTCCCACAGAGACTCTGTCATTGTATGCTGCATCAATTCCTTCACCAGTATGTTCGCTGGCTTCGTCATCTTCTCCATTGTCGGCTTTATGGCAAATGTCACAAAGAGGCCAATTGCCGATGTGGCTGCTTCTGGTAATCGCACCTGATACCACCCTCAGTTTTGTTTCAGTGTCATCCTTATGGGGGGTTAGGCCCCACTTCTCAGAATAGTATGTGTTCACAACTTCTTGAGCTGCTGCTGTTACTGCTATCATGTCCCTCAGCACTAGTAGCACTCCACACACACACATACCGGCTTATGACACCAGGCTTACCCAGAATTCTTTTTTTCATTGCAGGCCCTGGCTTGGCTTTTTTGGCGTATCCAGAAGCTGTGACGCAGTTGCCTGTATCTCCACTGTGGGCAGTTCTGTTCTTCTCCATGCTCCTTATGCTTGGAATTGACAGTCAGGTAGAAGTTCAAGATGACTTTTTTCCCCAAGAGTGCTTATGTACATACCCTTTGACCTTTGTTCACTTGTTTTTGGTGTAGTCAAAGATCTAAATGGTGGTTAAGAAATTTTGTCACAAAATGTCTATGAATGGCCACCTTACTGGGGTGGAGGGGTGTGTCTGTTCCAATCATCCTAGGACTGGACAATTGCCCTGGTAAGGTCTCCCATGGCAAATATATCCTAGGTGAGGAGCCAGACAAAGGACACTTTAAACAACCATTATGAAAAACATAAACTAGGAACCAGAAACCTGACCCAGCACAGAGATGCCAGGGACTGTTCCTGGAGCTAAGCCTGAGGGGGAGCTTATCAGTTAGGGCCTGGTGGTCGAGCACAGCCCGAATAAGCCACGTGGGACCATTCTCTGTTGGGCCAAACACCTGGAGGAGGAGCCCTAAGGCTCTGGTACACTGTGGATCGGATGACTTCTGGAAGCAGAGGCCTTGTAGACTGTTTCCTGGTTGCCAGAACTGAATTTAGGGAATGTGATCTCTCTGGTGGAAAAGGAGTCTGAGCTACTACAGGAGGTAGAGAAATATTCTGTAGGTACAAAATACTGGGATACACCTCTTAATTATTGAATTCAGGTGTTCAATCAGACCCATTGCAACAGGGGTATAAAATCAAGCACCTAGTTTCCAAACATTTGTGAAAGAATGGGTCATTCTGAAGGGCTCAGTGAATCCAAGCATGGTGCTGTCGTAGGATGTCACCTTTGCAGTATTGTCGGTTCATGAAATTTCTCCCCCTCTAGATATTCCACGGTCAACTGTCAGTTACTGTATATTATTGTAAAGTGGAAGTATTCACAAACAAGAGTAACAGCCATGAAGAGGCAGGCTACGTAAAGTTACAGAGCAGGGTCACTGAGTGCTGAGACACATAGGGGGTAAAAGTCGCCAACGCTATGTTGACTTAATAACTGCAGAGTTCCAAACTTCCTCTGGCATTAACCCCAGCTCTAAATCTGTGAGCCAGAACCTTCATGGAATGGGCTCCCCTGGCCAGGCAGCTGCATGCAAGCCTCACATCACCAAGCGTGATGCCAAGCATCAGATGCAGTGGTGTAAAACGCACTGCCACTGGAATCTGGAGCGGTTGAAACGTGTTCTGTGGGGTGAAAAATCACATTCTCTGTCTGCCAATCTGATGGATGAGTCTGGGTTTGGCAAATGTCAAGAGAACATTACCTGCCTGCTTGTGCCAAATGTAAATTTTGTGGAGGAGGGATAATGGTATGGGGGTTGTTTTTCAGGGGTTGGGCTTGGCCCCTCAGTTCCAATGAAGGATATTGTTAATGCTTCAGTATACCAAGACATTATGGACAATTCTATGCTTCCAACTTTGTGGGAACAGTTTGGGGAAGGGCCTTTTCTGTTTCATCATGGTTGTCCGCTAGTACACAAAGAAAGGTTCACAAAGACTTGGTTTGGTGAGTTTGGTGTGGAATAACTTGACTGGCCTGCACAGAGGCATGACCTCAACTCCATCAAACACTTTTGTAATGAAGTAGAACACAGATTACAAGCCAGGCCTTCACATCCAACATCAGTGCCTGACCTCACAGATACTCTTCTAAATGAATGGGCAAAAATTCCCACAAATACACTCCAAAATCTCCATATTGATGTCTATGAACTTAGAAGGGGATGTCATAAAAATTCCTACAGGTGTAATGGCTAAGTCTCCCAATATGTTTGTCCACATAGTGTACTTAGATATGGTTGAGGTCACCTCATCGCATAACACGAGCTCTGAAACAAAACTCCTGGAGAAGGACTGGACTCTATTCCACTCTGGAATTGCCATAAGTGAGAGACTTTGGGCAGGAGCTGGTTTACTCATGACCCCCTAGTTTGGTGCTTGTACATTGGAGTTAATCTCCTTCCCCTTCCACTTGGAGGACAGGCTCTGACAGTTGTCTGTGTAGTGAAACCTGGAAAAGTGTGATCAGGAGGAATGGGCTGTCAGATCTGAACCCCAACAGTGCTCTGTTATTGAACTTAATTATTAACCACAGTTTGTTCACAATGAATACAATGCTTGAGCAGCTCTGCCTGCTGCCCCCAGCACACCCTTACTATATACATTTAGGTCTACCTGATCTGTCTGGCATTTTCAAGTATCTTGGAGTCTTCTCCATGAGTGAGGGAAGAAGGGAGCAGAAGATTGACAGGTGGATCAGTGCAGATTCAGCAGATATGCCGACACCTTGTCAGTCTGTCATGCTGAAATGAAAGCTGAGCCAAAAGGCGATCTATGTTCCTACGCTCACCTATGGTCACAGGCTCTAAGTTGTCACCGAAAGAATGTGATCGCTGATAGAAGCAGAGGAAATGAGCTCCATTTGTCTGGGTTCAGCCTTTGAGATGTGGTGAGGAGCTTGTATATTTGGGAGAGGTTCAAAGTAAAGCTGCTTCTCCTTCAGCATTGAAAACAACCAGCTGAAGTGAATCGGGCATCTGTCTAGGATTCCTCCAGGAATCCCGGGGAGGTGCTTCGGGCACGTCCAACTGGCCTGGGAGCACTTCAGTATCCCCCCAGAGGACCTGGAGGAGGTGGCTGTGGAGAGGGAGGTACAGGCATGTCTGTTCAGACTGCTGCCCCTGCAACCTTGACCTGGATAAGCGGAGGTTGGGTGGATGGATGGTTGAATTGATGGCTGGATCGATGGATGAATCTGGTCATTCTAATGTGATTTTTATTTCACAATAGAAACTCTCAGAGAGATCATGGTGAATGAAGTAAGTCAAGAACTGAAATTTGATGGGGTTTTTTTAAATGGCAACTGGTAGATACAAAATACTTTTGGTGCAAGAAGAGCTGCTGAGTTTCACTGTCATGAATCCATGAGTGGAGTGGAAACTGCAAGATGGCTCTGAATAGCTGACAAATCACAATTAGAACTAAAAAGTTCTATTGTAAAATACACAGACACACGCACACACATGCACACACACACACACACACACACACACACAAACAAATGCATAGACACATACATAGTCTGTAAATATAGAAGCGTCTCAAATGAGACTTCAAACTTTCAGGGTTTTACGAGGTCACTGCACTCAAAAACATTTCATACTGACTATATAATACCGTGGCTCCATATTGGGACTGTACACTATAGGGGGCAAACAACACTATCTTGTTCCAAACACAGACTCAGCATAACACAGACTGATAAAACAGATTATCAGCATACAACATCATCACCTCAATGGTGGATAGTATGACGACAATAACAGAATCTGAAACAACAATGAACACACAACTTATAGTCAGTAAAGGATAAAAGATGAATACAATAAAGCTAATTTAAAAACACAGTGCATAACTAAATGAATTATATATGCTGCCAGAAATGCTGGGAGGGATATCCCTGAACTATACCTCAGCTCCCTACTGGTATTTATTATTGAATAGATAGATTTATGTCACTAATTCACTAGTAGTTACAATGATATATTAATGCATTATAAGATAGCTATTCACTTTCAACTTGGGTAGAATGAAAAACTAGTATGGTAGTTTGTTTTGCTGAGACTTGTGATGATCTTGAACAGCTAAATTACAGTTTAATGTTCCAAACCATATATGAGGGAATTACATTTATTTCTCTTGAATTCAGATGTTGCATATAAATAGACTAATCATATGTATAACTACATCCATTCTAATTTTTTCTCGTAAAAAATGCTTTTATAATTTATTATTAGAGTTTACTAGTTTTAGTCAGTCTTTGAATAAGACCTATGGTGAATGTCAGTTTGAACGAATTACGAGTAAAAAAATAATAAAACAGTGCCATTGGTTTTTTTTTTTTTACGTGAAACTAATTCATTTATCTAGCATTAGCATCATGTTGATGATTTGCCACCATGGGTGTCATTAGGTTTGATTACTTTGCCCTATAGCCCCGCGAATTTTACCCCCAATGCCAGTCTTCCCTCAAAAAGAAAAAAAACTCGACTTAGTCCCTGGTTTTTCTCAGTAGCTAGGAACACCCTTGTTTTCCACTGATGTCACCTATGCCATGTAAGGAAATGGCTACTGAAAACCATTTCGCTACACCTGAGGTCAGATAAGTTTGTTCCTAAAAGTTGGCAATATACTGAAGGAGGGTTTACTCTCTTCGTCCCGTGATAGAATGTGCGGCTGCAGTACATGCATGATGAAATAAAGAAACACTCAGCCAACAGGAAAGTTGTTAGTGAGATCTCAGCCATCTCTGCCAATGTGCTTGTTGTCCATGCAGTTCTGCACGGTGGAAGGCTTCATCACAGCCCTGGTGGATGAGTTCCCAAAGCTGCTGAGGACAAGGAGGGAGCTCTTCATCGCTGGCGTCTGCCTTGTTTCCTATGTGATTGGTCTCTCTAACATCACACAGGTAAAGCATGAATCCTACCCTTCTGTCGTGTCAATACCACAGTCACATACCTTATCCTGTTTCATAAGGGGGGGGTCTAATATTAATTACTTATAGTGTCTTTACATTTTATTCTTTAGACAATATTATTTTTAATGTCTGATAAAGTATGTGACTGATTTTTTTTGATTTTCTGTGTACACATTTGCATGCACACAGATTGGTCCACCTCTGTCCACTCTAAATTCCTGCAGGAAACTGAGGCAAAGCTGTTATTCTTTAATGCCATTAGGGTTGAACATGCAGTCTTTAAGGACGCAGATTTAACTGTTGTAAGGTTGCACTAATTGTAAAATGTTCAATGGCTTTATATGAACTTTATGAACAATTTTATTTATCATGAAACCAAAATTATATGCATGTGACGCATCTTCATTCATAAGAAAAACACAGTATTGCGGGGAACTTGAATAAAGAAAACTGAAGTGTCCTCTCTTAAAAACATAAACAAGTGTCAGAGCAGTGAAAAGCAGCTGCGTTATGCTTATTTCTACATCTAGCTCAGATCATGGCAGTGAACTTTTCAAACACATTAAAAGAGAAATCAACTAATTTGTTTCTATTCATTTCATGGCACTTTGTTCATGCTAATGTTTTCCATTACTGCTGTTGCATACGGGCATTGAGTCTTGTTTTCTTTTACATCAAATGTGAAATTTATCTATATATCAGAACTTTTTTTCCTACCGAAAACTGACTGTAGCAAAGACTAGGCCAGGGTTCTTCAAATCAGGGTCCTCCAGGCCCGAGCCCTGCTGGTTTTCCAGCCTTCCTTCACCTGTCAGTCAGGTGTGAAGCCTCGGACCAATCAGAATCAGTAATTATTAGACTAACTACCTGGGAGAACTGAAAACAAGGCCTGGATTTGGAATCGAGGTCCAGATTTGAAGAACCTTGAACTAGTCTTTGGTGGTATCTAAGTTTTCAATATATAGTATTTGGTGGTATTTCCAAAAGAAACAGTAGTGCTGTATTTTTAAACCTTGCCAAAATTCACCAAGCTGACATTGATTTCCCATGATAAAATGTACTCAAGCTGAGCACAGACATAATGGCACAATAGTTTGCAGACAGATGTTTGAGAACAAAACTGCAGTTTTTACAGTTTTGAAGCTGGACAGATAAACATTATCCAATCATGAGCAACTTCAATCAACAGTAGAATGCTACTGCTGTTTGGCACAGTTTGAAATGAATCTCTTCCTGACATTTTAATCTTGTTTTTATTCATTGACGAAAATGTCAGTACTGTTCATCATAGTTTTTGGCATCATAAAGTAGTTTTCATTTTATTATCATCTTATGCAAAAATTTTTGTTATCGAATCCTTTTCATAGTTTTTGTCAAGAAGACTAACACTGTTTCTTAGTACAGTATATTTATATAAGTATCTTTATTATTG
This sequence comes from Cyphomyrus plagiostoma, assembly GCA_019775915.2. Lineage (NCBI taxonomy): Eukaryota > Metazoa > Chordata > Actinopteri > Osteoglossiformes > Mormyridae > Cyphomyrus > Cyphomyrus plagiostoma. The sequence goes on from JABFEA020000110.1 coordinate 28,804,618, forward strand.
AAAGCGTGACCAATCTTACTGTAATATTTTGAATATTATGTTCCTGTTTTGTCCTCAGGGTGGCATCTACGTATTCAAGCTGTTTGACTACTATTCGGCCAGTGGAATGTGTTTACTCTTCCTAGTGTTCTTTGAGTGCATTTCTATCTCTTGGTGCTATGGTGAGTATTGAAAACAACTAACCAATTCAACTGTATCCCTCTAGCAGGTAACCTCTTATAATAAATTTTGTAAATGTTATTGGCTAATACTGAATATTGAATCACATTAAGTCAGAAGTAATTTAGCTTTGCAATTTTACAGTCCTGTGTTATACTCTTGTAAATAATTTTCTTGTGTCAGGTGTCAACAAGTTCTATGACAATATCAAGGAGATGATTGGCTATAAGCCATGTATCTGGTGGAAGCTGTGCTGGGTGGTGTTTACTCCTCTCATTGTGGCTGTAAGTCCTACTTCCGAAAATCATTCACCCTCACCTTCCACCCTGCAGCACCCACATCACTGAAATAACAGCGGCTCACCCTCGCACTCAATGTAACAACATAATTCTATATCCTTGTTACACTGTTTGATAAATTCTTAGGTGTTTTCATACGGCATATGTCCACTATAATGTAATACCTGAGTATAGCTGTAATACAGGTGCAGTTTATTTGGAAAGGTGGCATCTGGTTAAAACTTGCCTTTACTAGTCAGACATGAAAGAACGAAGTGGAAAAACTTTAGGTCTTGGTTTGTAATATGTTTAAGTATCATTATTCTGTTTATTGATATTTGAAGGTAACCGCCCACCCATTTTCCATATGCATTAATAAGTCACTGTGTAACCAGCGGTTTCCTCTGTCACATTTGACATGCTTTATGTACACCAGTGGTTTTGACATGCTTTATGATTTATTGCCTGCCAGGGTGTGTTCCTCTTCAGCGCTGTCCAGATGGTCCCCCTCACCTTGAACAACTACGTGTTTCCAGCTTGGGGACAGGGCGTGGGCTGGTGCATGGCACTGTCTTCCATGGTGCTCATACCAGGATACATGGGCTACATGTTCCTCACGCTCAAGGGCACCTCCAGAGAGGTAAGACATCTCAGGGTGAGCTATGAGTATCCAGACCATTCATAGAGGTTCAAATGAAGAACAATGCAGGAACTGCTTCTGAACTCGGTACTTTGTGTGCATTTCCAGCGTTTTAGAATAATGATTCAGCCTGTGGCCATCATCAAAGTCCAGGAGAATGGGCCGGAGCCCCAGACAGAGAGTTCCAACCCTGCTAATGAGGAAGCTTATATATAAATACCTTTTTAAAAACCACCTTTAAGTCAGAAAGCATAATCATGGTTCAATGAGACCATGGACTTCTGTATCAAAATAATATAATCCTACCTCCTGGAATGAAATGAGACCAACCTAAAAACAACTGTTTCACATTTATTTTGCATTAGTAATGACTCAGCCAGCCATATCATACTGATTGCTAATATTGTGTAACAGCTTGACTGTTAGTGTATCTAACCTCAGTTAAACCATAATCAGAAATAGTGTAACTGGAATTAAAACTAAACTTTATTTACTTGACACAATTCAGTCTAAATACAAATTCTAGCATATAAATTATATGTGTGTTAAGGTAAATAATATTACTGCCAAGAGAATACTTAAGAATAGATTAGATTTGATTATAGTACTCACAAGGAAATTTATGTACAAATCAATAAGTAAGTAAACGCAAAAAACGAATGACAGAAGTTAAATTTTTCTACACCTAGGACCGTGTGAAAGCCAAGGCAATGTTTTGTGTATACTCGCATATATCATGCTATTCCAAGACAATATTTGTTAGCGAGCCATATAATCTTGGGAAGCCTCCTTATGACCATAGCCAGGAAGATTTCATGATGTTAGTGCATACAGGAGTAAGAAAGTGTCTCACACAATTTTATGACCCCTGGGTAATGCTTATGGAAGACTGTTACTAATTTATATTGATTGTCTAAAGAAATAAATAACTCTATGTATGACCAATTTTTTGTGCAAATTTTAAATACGTTTCCTATTTTAAGGTTTAAAGTATTTAAGGACCAAAATCTCACAAACTGAGCTACAACATTCAACATCTCACATTTGATGAGACTTAACCAAACAGGTCAGACACCACTGCAGAAGCACACACAGACTCCCAGTACAGTCCTACAGTAATGTTTAGTGTAACATGCTTGGCATTCTTCAGGGTCAAAGCATGTAAACAACCAAAATGTCTTCTAAAAAACCACCAGAGATTAACACTGTGAGGACCTTCAGCATTCAAGCAATAGATTCACTAAACAGTATAGTAGATTCATAGGACTATGCAGTTTATTCTAGAGCAGTGGTTCTCAAACCCTTTTGTTCCACCTCACACCCATAATGAGGTTCCCAAGGTACACCATTGCTGTGTCACCCCCCTAGTCCATTCCAGTATAGTCAATGGTGTCACATCATCACATGAAAGAATAGGCACAGATCAGGTAAACCTAATTATATGACAAATGACTATACCAGGGGTGTGCAATCTTATCTGCAAAGGGCCGGTGTATATGCAGGTTTTCGCTGCAACCCACTAATTAGATTACTAATTAGAGGACTGATTAGCTGAGGAGTCCTCCCACCTGGGTTTGAACAGCTGACCTACAGGTTATCCCAAAAACCTGCATACACACCGACCCTTTGCGGATAAGATTGCCAACCTCTGGACTATACCATACACATGGACCCTAAGCATTGCTGTCAATCTGAAAGTAGAGCAATTAACCATGTTTTACTACTAAAAATATCATTTAAGCTAGCAGGAAAGATAAAGTCACTTGTTTGGCAATATTCCTTGTTTTGTTGGCAAAGAATTGGTATACTCCAAGTGAAAAAATACTTCAGCTTGTAAATACTGTTATTGTTGATTGTAGCTAATCCTGTGTATACATTGTAAATAAGAATGTTCAGTTTTTTGGATAGTTTTTTATTGTGCAAAATAACATGCCAGTGAAGTCGTGCAATTAAGTCTTCTGGGAAATGTGAAAATTAGAGTTTATCATATCCCATATATTGTGCAGTCACTCCATATTAAAAAAATAAAATGTTGTATCCAGTTTTGAACCAATATGGGGCATGATTAGTCTTATATTTTCTGACTACATTCTTCTGAGCTCAATTTAGTGTTTCATGGGCATGTTAGATAAAGCACAATTTAATTTATCATCAACAACGCTCCAGTAACTCAATAAATGCTAACAGTGCAATAATCATGGGTTCAAAACTCAGTGAGCACCCATAAATCATACCCCTTCCTTCTATGTCAGTTAAATGTGAGTTAAATGTACATTGTGCGCACAAACGATATATAGTACTAATAAAAAATACTGTCTGTGGCCTCCCCAGGGCTCCAAATACACCATTAGTGTATCTGGTACAGTTTTTACTGTTATGTCACAGAAAATGTCGTTCATAGTGAAAATTGGAAATAGAATATTAATATTTTGACATGTAAAAAATATGAATACAGTAGTCCCCCATATCCGAGGGTCACACGTTCCAAAACCTAACTCTGACAGACCTAATAAAAACATTTTACAGCACGTAAAACGTGTTCTCCGTTTCTTTAATGAAATAGCTGACTAAGGCATGTTAGGACAAAATTCCACAACACGCCAGGCCCACTTCCGAAGCACGCTGTTTGAAAACCACTGTTCTAGAGAGACATTATATGGCCTTTGATTATATTTTCCAATTTTATTAAATTATTTAAAAGCACACAACATTAATGATGATGCCATTGTATTTAAATAAAGGTAATGATTCTCTGTTTTATTATGGCAGCTAAAAGTGGCAGGGATATGGTTGAATTAGTAATTTCTTTGCAGAAATGCTTAACCGAATAAATGTTCTGTGGATTTTCTATGATGTCACCTACTGCAGTTTTCTAGGAAGCTGCTGTAAAACTGTACTTTGTGAAATATATGTTCCTGTGAATGTTCATATGAACCTTGTTTTGGTCTTAATGTTCGTAATCCGTATTTTACAATAATAACTGATTAATAACAATAGTCTACTTCAGAAACCTGAAGACATATCTTACTGAGATGAAGAAAATACATAATATAAATTAAGGTAATAATTATAGAAATTTTGTGTAGTAAAAGAATATTGTTTTGTATATTTCTAACTGTAAAAAATACTAAACGTCTGTAGATGCTGTTGTATTGAGAAAGCACGATTGTTATGTTTAAAAACATTAACAGAAATAAATAACATATATTGAATATTTTTGCTTGATGTCTTTTCTATGATTATCAAGACAGCATGCCAACAACAGAAAGTTTGCCAAATAGAATACAATACAATGTCCAATACAATAGTCCCAGAAAGGACAAAGGCAACCTACTGGAAACAGGGGTGAAGAACAAGTAATATAGATACTGAACTGTACGTTGGGACCCCCCCCCACCAAACCATGCAGTTTACAATACCTTTGAAATACCATATGCCGCATTGTAATGTCTGGATGGTCTGAATAATTACATACTGTCAAACTCTGCTACTAGGAAACATTTAATCAAACATATATACATTTTATTTAACATGTATATACGACCGAAGCCACTGTCTTAATTTCAAAAACAGTCTGTTGCTAAGACCATAAGTCACTCGTTAGATCAAAATTGCCTTCTGCTATGTCCGATTGTTAGACTGCGAAATGTGTGGGAACCGGTATTCAGCTATTTGATTAATGTAGATTTATGTACCTCTTAATATCCAATTGCCTTATGGGTAAATGGGATTTGTGTACTATCATAGTTAGTCAAGTTAAACAGGAGTACAAAGTTTGTTCAGACTACATTACATCATTCAAAGGGCATTACATCAGAATTTTGGCATTAAAGCTCTGACCACTGGTCACGATAGCAATGTTAGTGTGAATCAATGATTACAATCACACATCAGTTTGCAATCGTAAACGAGGGAGGGCAGTATGTGGCTCAATGGGCTAAACCTCTGTGCCTGTGATCGGAAGGTGGCTGGTTTGAGCCAAGTCTCTGCAGAACAGTCATGCCTGTGGGCCCTTAACCCCCAGCTCCCGTAACCCACTGCTTCAGGAGGCTGCCCTTCACTGGCACTGCTACAGGAGGCCGCCCTCCACTGGCACTGCTGCAGGAGGCCGCCCTCCACTGGCACTGCTACAGCGGGCCGCCCTCCACTGGCACTGCTGCAGGGGGCCGCCCTCCACTGGCACTGCTGCAGGGGGCCGCCCTCCACTGGCACTGCTGCAGGAGGCCGCCCTCAACTGGCACTGCTGCAGGGGGCCGCCCTCCACTGGCACTGCTGCAGGAGGCCGCCCTTCACTGGCACTGCTACAGGAGGCCGCCCTCCACTGGCACTGCTGCAGGAGGTTGCCCACCACTGCCAATCCTGCTCTCACCTACTCTGTGTCATGGACAGCAAGACGGGCAAGCAAGAAGAGAATTTCCCCACGGTGATCAATAAAATATCATCACTTAATTTCATTACTGTGATCCACTTGCTCAGAACAACATGTTTGACTATGAAGAACTGATCAATACTCTTTAGATTCAAGAACTCAGCAGTGCCATGGTATAACATTGTTTCAATACTGTATCTGTATACTCATATTGTTTTCTATAAATCTGTAAAGCTATCCATATTAACCTTTCATTGCTTGATTTGTGTGTTTTGTATTTTACTCCATAAAAGTTTCCACATTCCACTCAATATGGGATCGGTAAGGATAAATCCAAGGTGACATCACCAAAAGATGAGACCATGTTGACAGGCTCTAATGGTAAACTCAGAAAGGGTTTTGGGGCATGATAAATGAACCAAGGGAGTTTAATGGCCATTTTCCATTGACAGAAGCATTTCAGAAGCAGCACTTGTGCCCTTTGGTCTTTTTTCTAAATCTGCTCTCAAGAGTGATTCAGCCATGCTGTTGACCTACTAAGTAGGCTCTCAATAATTGTCTTGTAGCATGGGCTAAATATTTTCTTAGGTGCAAATAGTGCCATCCTTTTCAGTCGGAAAGGAAAGGAAAGGAAACAGATGCCCTGATTTTGCCTGTGAAAGGCTCAGCTATCAGGCTGCCCCTGAGCCTTTATTCACCTCAGTAGTAATCCAAGTGTCTGAAGAATGCATACAGAAGGTCAGCCCAGTAACCAAGCTTCCAGGCTGCTTGTACTGTGTCTGCTGTGAGGATTCCAGAGGTTTGAATGTTTTTTGTAATGCACTGTAGTCACTTTTAATCAGTAAGCCAATACATCATATAAAATAAAAGACTGAAAAGATCCTCACCACAGTGCCTATGATGGAAAACCGGGGATGAGTTCTGTACAGACTTCTGTACAGTCACTATGGAAATTGTTACCGCTTCTCATCACAGGCAATGCCCTAGATCCTATTAATGGAGGCATTACCCCCCTTAGTTTTTCTTTCAATCCACCAGAAATATATCCTGTATTCTCATATATACATCACACCCACTGCTTGGCCAGTAGTTTGGGAAACAGCTTTAATGGCGTCTGCTCCCCCCCCCCCCAGGGTCAAATGCTAGAATGGCCCTTGCTTCCCATACAGTAGTTGCCTGTGATCCCAGATCCTGCCCACAATGTGGCATGTCATAAATTTATATAGTATGAGAAGCATGTCTATAGTATCCACTAGATTTAATGCAATATATGACGTGATATATTACTCTAGTTTCAGAAAATGGCAGACAAAATGTTAAATCACACCCAAGATTTCTATTGGTAGCAAAATGTCAATGGACATTTTCAACAACTGTATCAACTATGTGCAGTTACATATGTGCAATTTCTAAATCAACTGAAAACTAGGGTTGGGCCAATATCTGAAATTTCATTATCGATTATGGCCGCAAAAAAAAAATCTGTATTATCGATAATATCAAACATGCGATCCTGAATGACATGATTTCTTTCATGTACCCAGAAGTACAGCCCTCTCTTGTCTATGTACGATAACTGTAATACATACGTCATGGCTTCATAACTATGGTATGTTATTGCATATACATGCGCAGATATTTTCATATCCGGCAATCATACAAATAATTCACATAATTTTCTGTAGTATTGAAACATACAAACTTGCATACTATCATTGCAGCACAGCACAGCACAGCACAGCACAGCACTGCCAACCCTGTGCACAGTGTTGTACATACCTGTTGCTGTCCTTTCTTTACTGCATCCTGCCCGTGCATCATCAGCATCATTCCTGCCCCTGTCTCATTAGCATCACTGGCCTGACTCTCTATGGCTGCAAAAGAACAGCTAGTTAGAACAGAACAGAACAGAACAGAACAGAGAAACACAGGCACTGTCTTGTTCTCCCTGGGCACTCATAGCATGTAGCATTTTTTGGTTGCTTAATATTGCATCATACATTCGCTACACATTTCCCTTTTCTTTGTAGGCTTCACATAGCCTAAAGTGCAGTGAGGTGACTGTGCACTAGCTAGCTATGAAAGCCAGATAGCGGTGTTGTAAGCACAGTTGGCAATTTGGCGGCTGTTTACTGAGCACCGTTAACTTGTGTCACCTTTGATTTCTGAAAAACTGGGACACTCTGATATTTTTTGAAGGGGGTGGTGGGATTAAACCATTTTTGCAAATAAACAATGTTAATATTTGTAGGACTCCCTAAGAATGCACTCTTTTGTGCTTGACAATGTCTGGGTACATGTATGCCGTGTAGAACAGCTACACGGCATACATGTGCAAATATCAGTGGGTTTTGGAGCTGTTGCTTTTTCCAGTATTTTCTATAAAACATCAGGTACAAATAGCATCCATGCAAGACCAACTTTTGCCTTACATGCCATGTATGGTGGACCTAAAATATACACCTCATTTTTTAAAATCAGGGTATAATCAAGTTTTAGTTTTGATATTCATAAAGCTTTGTTCATTTCACTACTCAGGTTTTCCACATCATTGTAATGCCCTGCTTTTAGCTTGTACTGCAGTGTTGGCGATAACAATGGGCCATTACCCACGTAAAATGCAGTGTCTTCTCATGACAGTAAATCCCAGATATGTGGGTACTGTATCTCAGCTAATCCACTTCCAATTTTCTGCTAAAATCCATTACCTTGGCTTATTTTGTCGTCTAGGTTTTGTGTGGAAAAACATGAAGAGAAGGATTGCTTGGGAGAGTGATGTAAATACTGTCGCCTTCCATAGTGGTGTTTTTGCATCTGTGCTTCCAAACACTTGCTGCCACACTTCTGCATCTATTTCATGATTAGCTGGAGCCCAGTTGTTTTTCTGACCATGCCTGCCACTGCACTAAAAGCATCTTTTTTGTCATGCTGCATTTTCTCTGCCAAGATTTTCTTAACTTTGAAGCTTTAATCTTTTTTTGTAGCTCTTCAGCATATAATGCCCCCTCTATAATATCACCATCACAGTCTTTCAGCCGCTACACTAGTGGGGCTCTAGGCAAACATTCAGCAACAATGAAATACTCGTCCGAAAAAGTTTGTTCATAGCCTTTGGTAAACTTTTTGCAAGCCTTTGACACCCTGACCACATCCCCAAAATTACCATATATGTTGAACACATTGAATGCGTTCTGTACATTTACCTGGTTTACTGGTTTTATTTTAATAGTACTGCGGTAATTATTATTGTAAGCACACACCAAATCTTGTACACCGTCCACCTATCTGGTGTTATAAGCTGTAAAATGCCATGTCTGTTTCTTTAGTGTACAGCTGAACCTTTCCAGCACATACAGCACCTTTCCAGCAAATACAGTGTATTTACCTGTGTATTTACCCAAGTGAATTATCCCATGTTTCTTGATAAAATTATGAAAAGACATGTTGAAACTGGCCTTCAAACATAATGTTTTCAAACACTTTATTTCACCACTGGTCTTGTTTTTAAGAACTCACACCCATGCATATTTTGACAGTATGTCTACGCATGTTAGCATGCAGTTAAAATTGTCATTCTGCTCAGCATTAGTCACAATGTCTAATAAGTCAGCCTGCCACTGAGAAATGATATTGGCCACAAAGTCTCTTTAAAGTTAAGCTTAGCTGGTTTGTACAAAGTGCATGCATCTTCTCCAGTTAGCCACAGTTTCTTTATTTTAAATGTACCTTATGTCCCCTTTCTTCTATCAGAGACATTTATAGTCTCTCTATACCACCAAACAACCAAAGGTTTGAAGGTGTATAATAAATATACATCATCATCCATTAAGGGAAGCCCGGCAAAAAGGGCACACAGCTCATGAAGGACAGGGTCCTGTGATGGGGCCATAAAGAGAAGGGCCTCATGCAGGGTCTCAGTAGCTGCTGGCCAATGAGCCCATGGTGGACTCAGCGGTGGGCGTGTCAGTATCGCGGTGGGTGTGTCAGTATCGCGGTGGGCGTGTCAGTTACAGAAAAGTCAGTCACAAGGGGTTTATTAACAAAATAAAAATCACACTACAAAATCAAAAGGACCACATGTGGTCATGAACAAAAGGGGAAAAAACACAAAGACAATAAACTAATACTGAAACAAGTAGGAAACAGAACAAAATACTAGACAACAAAAGAAAATAAGGTAAGGAACAAAGGCAACACCAGCAGTAAAAACAGGCTAGGGAACAGGGCAACTGACACATAGTAACATAATCACAATAACTCACTAAGGAAAGGAACACAGACAGGTACTTAAATACAAACAGACAACCCTGCTAATGAGGGGGCAGGTGTGACACATGAAGTAAAACAACCAATCAGCAGAGACGCAGGACAACAAGCAACGGGGGAACTTATAATAAATGGGCACCAAACACAAGAACTAGGAAACATTAACCACACACTAGGAGTTACAACACTAGGATAATAAACGTGCAACAAAAGTACAAGCAGACCCAAAGTAAAACATGGCACAGACAGGACAAACTAAACAGGGAAGCAAAGAACTCATAGCAAACACTAGAGCAGGGGTGTCAAACTCCAGTCCTGGGGGGCCGGAGCCCCGATTAGCTTAGTTCTTTCCCTGTTTCACCACAAATGATTCAGCTCAAGAGCTGTGTGGCAATTAGCACAAGGAGTTGAATCAGGTGTGTTAAATGAGGGGCATCCAAAAATGTGCAGGGCTCTGACCCCCCTAGTTTGACACCCCTGCACTAGAGCTACGCAGTGGTGGGGAGCAGAGGAAAACCACTAGGGGCTTAGGACTAAGGCATATGAGGGAGACAGGTAGAATGATCAGCAGTCAGGTGAAATGATCAGCAATACCTGCTGGCCAAGTGGGGGAAGGTGACAGAGGGTGGGGTAAGACAGGCACTGACCCTGACAGTCAGCCTGTGTGGAAACCACGAGGGGCTCAGCAGAGTAACGGTTTCAGGAGATGGTGGAGACCATGTCAGACTGGCCGAACTCCATGTATCTCCTGGCTGAGTGAGGGCTGAAGAACTCGGCTGTCCATTTGCCATAATGCTATAAGCCAAGAGGTGAGGTGCAATCGTTTGACTGCTGGGTCACAGAATGGTGGGTTGTAAGACATGTTTAATGTGGTAACACATACACAGTGCTCTTGTGTCATTGGCAGAGGTAGATTTACCCTAATGACTCTCGCTGTCAGAAAAAAAAGATCAGCAATTACTTCAAATTTATTGTGAATTTTTATCCTCATAGACTTGAAATGCAGAAATCTCTTACATAGAGCATGCTGCTTGTATGGTCTTGTCAGCCTGTGTGGTGCCCATGTAGGTTTCAGCTCAGTGTTGCATCAGAATGTGTTGCTGGACTGGCCAAACTACATGCAACAACTGTTGTTATACAAGTGGTAAATGACGTTTTTGCCTGGTGGCCATATTAGTGGGACCGAGATAATGTACAGCTGCTTCACAGGCCTACGGTTATATGGAAACATGAAACAGAAATGATGTAAAGCTGCATCACATCATTGTTGCACAGTTATTTGGTGGCTAAATACACAACTTTGTTATGCGTGTGAGCATGTAAGCTGAAGGTCCCCTGGTTGCAAACTCTGTCCTTTCATTTCTAACAGGCGTTACAGGAAGCGGGAGCTAGCTCTGACTAAATCAGCCTATTGCTAGTGGGGGATGGGTGACCTAGCTCGCAAAAGAACACCATGTAAGCCCTGCCCCCTCATGATGTAATCACTTGCTAAGCTCATTGGACATTGTACAAAGTGCTCTTTACAAACATGATAAAATACAAGATGATTTAATCGTCTTTAATGGGTGAGATTTATTGACAGGGGAGGTTTATTCACAGGTGAGGTCTGCAGCCAGACCCTTCTCAAAATTACAGGTAAACCTCTGATGAAAGGGGGGTCACTCTGACACTGCTGATGTCTTCAAGTCCTAGGTCTTCACCTCAAAAAGCCATCTCAGTTTGCACTGGACTAAACATGGCAGCCTGAAATGAAGTAAGATATTTGAGTCATCATTCTAGACTTGCCAAAGCACCAAGCAGCACTGCTGGATCCATGGCCAGTGGCGAGGAATTTTGTAAATACTCAGACCTTGGGGACCAAATACTAAGCAGCAGTTGATCAGAAGCATGGGGCCCGAATCAGAGGCCCAAAGCCCAAGAAAATTTGTCCAAGGGGTGAAGGGAAAGGTGAGCACTCATGGAGATGTAGGGACTGTGAAACATACACTGCAGTGTAGGATCTGATTATTCCACAGCAAGGTAAACACTGGAAAACACCAAGGGAGAAACTCTTATTGGGGGAAGAACTGAGGAGTAACTGCTCAGCAATTGGTTATAGAAGCAATTCCTTGCAAAGACTGAAGGAACTGACTAGGCTATGTATACACTGGGGGGTCATGGATAATGTCATGTAAATGAGCTTTAGCTGTTGGTATTCTGGTCAGCTGGATTGGTGGACAGGTGGGCATGGTAGTGGCTGTGGAGGTGGCATACTGGAACCATGCCTTACATATGACCAGAATGGGGGCGGATCGTTGTCTGCCGTTGGCGATTCCGGCGTGGGGCCCTCGGGCACTGTGGGGTGGT
>JABFEA020000110.1:28816775-28847584 GCA_019775915.2 Cyphomyrus plagiostoma
GGATCCCCACCACCATTTTCCTTTTAATTAAATTTAAAATAACGATGTCCTCCTATTTGGGGGGGTGGGTGTGGCAAAAAAAAAAAAAAAAAAAAAAACATATGACCAGAACCAGACAAGAGTCATTCCAGACAGTGCTACCCAATTTTTACAAGCATTTTATTTATAAGAATTCTATGGTCAAAAGTGTCATGTACACACACACACACACACACACACCAAGTAGTCATCAAAATAACAGAACATTTTTGTGATTTAGAAGATTACAGCATCTCCGAATTCAAAGCCATTTTAACATGAATAGAAGACATATATTTTAATCATATTCACCTGTAAGTTACATGTACACCTGTATAATTTTTCAGCGATTTCACACCAATAGCTGCCGTCAAGGCAAACTACATTATGCATCTACAAAATAACTAAAAATAAGAGCTAAGACCTTCAAGCAGATATTACAGTATAGGTTGTGTACCTACATAACATCAAAGATCTGAACAGCTCTCAAAGGAGAGTTTCCTGTTTCCGTGGCCAAAAAATACCCATTAAAGGTGGCACTGGATCTGGGATGTTGATCACTATAAGAGAAAGGAAAGTTTGACAGCCCTCTTATTGGTTCAAGTATCAATACGACACTAATGTAATAAAAGCCTGTCACAATTTATGATTTTTAGACGAAGGTCATCAGTAACAATGTTTAGGTGTTTGGTTTCTGAGCCATCCTTTCCTAATACCTTCCATTAACATATTGATATTTTTACCTGAATACATAAGAACACATATGAAAAATATATGAAAGCTGGGGACAAATAAATAACCCAGGGAATAACCCAGGGTGGGGCAGCAAGCTGTCACAGGGATGGAGCGATCATCTCTCATTCAATTCTGTCAGCAGCTGGCAGTCTCCTAATCTGCACACGCACCAAGCAGAGAATTAGCACAAAAATAGATATATGATGAATAATTTAAAGTTCATTTGAATATTTAATTTTAATTAATTAATCCATTCACACATAATCTGCACTCAATCTTGTGCCCCTGTGCCTCTCTGTGAAGGCGCTTTGCAACCACAGATTGGTATTTGCCAAATTAATTGAGGCAGGTGTAAAGGGTGGACTCTCCATGAGATTAATGTTTTTCACAGAGCTGTCGGCAAACATGTGCTTCCTTTAATTCTATGGTACTGATAAGAAACACTCCGTACTGAAGAGAGTGACTTCGAATTCCGGCATAAACACTGATATTCACTGTCTCCTTTATCTTGCTCTTTTCCTGGTGCGCTGATTACGTTAGTCAGATTTGATATTTGAAATAAACCTCTGAAGGGATAAACGGTCGCCTCAATCGCGTGCATCTGCATATGAATGTAACGAGTGGATTCTGCGCGCTATTTCTTGTGAGGGGGCTGGCAGGAATGGCGAGGATTTGGGCGCTTGGAAGAAACGCCTGTTAATGTTGAATAATTTAGCACCGAAAACTCAATTCTGATAAAGTGACAAATCACAGGCAGCAGTAGCGGCTCTGAAAGATCCGCCCAATCTCAGGATATTCGGGATTAGTTGTGTGCAAGGAGGCCATGTCTCTTCGCAAAGAATTAATGCCTTTTTCAAGTTTTTTTTCACAGGTCATGTTCCTCCAGATGTTCAGTCCACCCAGTACCATAGCTAGCTATTAGGTCACCAAGGTCTGGCCCTCGGTACTTTTTTAAGAGCTAAAAATAAAATATTCACTTGAATAAAAAATAGGCTAACTAACATTTTACATAACTAATTAATAAAAAAATAAACATCTTATGACGCGGACGATATCAATAACGTGATTGACGAGACGCTGCCCCCCGGCTCCTGGACGTCATTATTTTTCAAACCCTGGCGATGACGGTAAATCCACCCAAACCTCCCTGCGCTGTTTCTGTGTTAGAAAACCAAACAATCAAGTTAATGCCAGACTGAACACTTACTGTTTTAAATTACGATGGTTCATGAATGATCATAGTTTTCATTAAAGGTGTGCATATGTCGTGATGGATTACTATGTAAGGATTACTAAGACAAAAACTCTTACAAATACATACCCCTAAAATTGTGTGCGAGTATAAAAGGATTATATATACAAATTTTTTATACTTAATCTCATAATACAGTCTTGTGTTACATACTGGACACTAATTAAATGCATTAGCGGGCGTTTCATCGGTAGGAAATTAGAGTAAAGCAGTGAGAAAAGCATCCAGTTAATGCATTGACTCGTTTTTTCAGCCATGTAGTAAGTGGATTGTGGGTCAGCCTCTCACTGGGCCTGCCCCCGTTCATGCTTGCTGTCCATGGGCTGAGTGTAGGAGGGACTGTATGTCCTCACCTTTCCATAACAGTGTCTTCATGTTATGTCAGCTTGTGCTGCTTGCTGATAAGATTTGAGGTGGTTGAAATACGCAGACTCTGTTAGCGTAGCTAAAGGTGAACATTTAACAAAAAAAGACCCACGTTCTCTTTCCTCTTAGTTCCACTGTCTCGTTATTTTCCGTCAGCCGCAGTTAGAAACCCCTTAGTGCTTGTTATTTCTTAAACATATTTCCATTCCTGATACAATTGTATACCTAAAATGACACCGACTGAAATATCCACCTCATCTCTGTTGCAGTGATTAGTGATTTTAGTAGTTACTGTTCGGAGGTGTGTAAGAAGTGTGCAGGTTATTCAATAATATTTACATGATCACTACAAAAATTAACCAATGAATTGCTAATTGCAAGCACTGTACAATCGAAATTAACAAATTCCCTCGCGTAACTGTCATTCATCATTTTACCCCAATGACGACCAATGACTGCCGTCCTCCCAGTAATTCCTTTAGTATTGCTGGAATAACAATATAATAATGTACATAACTTAACTGTTTCTTTATGTGTGCAAAATTTAAGTGTAATTTTTGTGTGTCTGGGCTCATATATTACTCAGCTCCTTTAAATTCTACCCCGTGAGTCACTTTTAGGTATGGAAGAAGGTTTGTCTTTAAGAATCATGCCTGTAACAGAAGGAACTGCTTAGTTAGACTATTAAGTTTAACATCTTTTCTGTCTCTCTACAGAGACACATGTCAGGGGAACAGGGTAATTTTGAAGGTGCTGTGAATTTCCAGTAGGTTGGAACAGTCTGTTCCATCAAAGAGTAATTCTGCATTGTCAACTACACTTACCCCTCACTGTGCACCAGGCCAATTTTATCGAACCGAAGTCAGTATCAAGATCACGCTCAAAGATCAAGTGATGTGAGATGTGATTGCTCTGATTTAGCTCTTCAGCGCAAAGATGGGTGCCATGGCAACTCCAGCTTATTTGGGAGAGACCGATAGCTGTCGAAGGAGGCACAGTGACTGAGGAGCTGTTGCTGCACATGTCAAGGCTTTGGGATTTGAACCCTGCCTTTGCTGTGTGTGTGTGGAGTTTGCATGTTCTCTCTGTGCTGCATGGGAAACCCATTGCTTATAGAGTATGATATTTCATGCATGTATGTGCCCTGTAATTCAGTGCCATCCTGCCCATAGTACCCCAGCCACGCACCATATGCTGTTTGTGATAGGCTCCATGCCCTCTGTTTCTGACCAGGATAAGCATTTGAAAGGTGAATGGATAGCTATCGATCTAGGGCAGAACTGAGTCAGGGAATTTCACATTTTGGTCATCACAGTTCTTATTTATTTGCTTGTATTTCCAAAGTTTTGCAGGCAAAGATTCAGTATCATCACATCTGTTTGATACATTCTGAAAAAGCTTATTATTCTTTTCTGAAATATGAGCATATGCTCTCTCAGCTGTAATGGCTCAAGGGTTAGGTAAGAGTGGTAAATAACTACTACTGTACCAGCCTGCCTTCCATTTTGAGCTGAAAGTTCATCTGTTTTGCAAGCTTAATGCTGATAAGCTATAAGGTTATTCTTAATAACCCTCTAATCATGAATGAATGAAAGTTAAGTTTATATAGCGCTTTTCAAGACACCCGAACCGCCAGTGGGGAGCCACTTGAATCACCTCCACTGTGCAGCCCCCACCTGGATGATGGGACAGCTGCCTTTCTGCACCAGTACGCTCACCACACAGTAGCTAAGGCGGGGAAGGGGCAGGAGAGAATTCACCAGTGAGATATAGGGGATTATTAAGAGGCCAGATTTCATAGGGCTACAGTGAGCAATTTTAGCCGGGACATCAGAGTCAGAACCTCGGTTTTACGTCTCATCTGAAGGGCGATGCCATTTTTGGAGCACAGTGTCCCCGTCACTGCACTGGGACACTGGGATTCACATAGACCACAGTACTGGCTTCCCTTATTGGCCACAATAACACCACTTCGATGTTTACATGCTAAACGACACTTTAGTTTAGTCATTTCTCTTTACAAATCATTGTGTCACTCTACATCTACTTTGTGATTTTGCTGTTTAAACAATATTACCTTTCTATGCAGTTCTTCGGCCTGTCTAAACAAAGATGAACAGTGATCATGCAAGTGGGGTATGTCTGTCAGAGCCATGGTGTTCAGGCTTTCTCGCACTGCCCTCCAGCCATTATAAACATTATTGTGTTTCATCACCAACATTTGTTTTTCACTGAATGACTTAGGAATACCCAAGAATCATTTGAAGTGAGATTATAAGAGCCAGGTTGAGTCTATGCTCATGTTTTAACCCTACAAGCTGTCTGCCTATTCCAGCGTGTGCTTTTTCAATTCCTGACAGTAGTTCTTCACTTTTCTCTTTGTTACAAATCAAGCAGGTCATACACTGTCAGATTTACCCCACTGCATTAATTTGATGCAACTCAGTGATAAAAAAACTTACTTCTGGTGTGAAGGTGAAAATAAAATCAAAAGTCATCATTCAGACTGCATTTATTTTTAAAAGTGTATCTTTTAAATGTTATGTATGGAGTCACAGGGGTGCTATAAAAATACATCTGTGAAAGAATAAGAAATTGAACAAGAAAGTAAAATAAAAACCAAAAAAATAGATAAAAGAATAAGAAAATAAATGTTTTATTGGTTTTTATGTTTTGTTTTGTTCTTCCATATTGCTTCTGTTTTTCCTGGAGGGCCAAGCCAATCAACTGGCTTTGGGCGGGCCTTCCCCCCAGAACACGCCCTGTGGGCGGGCCTTCCCCACAGAACATGCCCTGTGGGTGGGCCTTCCCCCAGAACACGCCCTGTGGGCGGTCCTTCCCTACAGAATATGCCCTGTGGGCGGGCCTTTCTCCCAGAACACGCCCTGTGGGTGGACCTCGCCCCAGAACATACCCTGTGGCCGGGTCTTCCCCACAGAAGATGCCCTGTGGGCAGTCCTTCCCTACAGAATATGCCCTGTGGGTGGATCTTCCACCCAGAACATGCCCTGTGGGCGGGCCTTCCCCCTGAACACACCCAGTCAAATGGGCTGAGTGGCCACACATACAAATAAAATATGGCTGATTTTATTCAGGGAAACTGAATAAAAATAACCAATTATTAACTTAAATTAAAGACAGTTGGACTCAACGGGCATCCACCCTACTTCCCAAAGGACCAGTGGACCATGTACATTAATGTATGGGTTTTCTTACAACAAACTCTGTAAAAACTTCTAAAGTTATCTGGCTGTCTGAAGCTGTTTTGTGGAGCAGTCCCTTATAAGGAAAACTGGGTTTATCTTTGCTAGCTAACACTAACTAACCATCCCGTTATTTGTCATCAACAAGAATGTATTTTTTGAATAAATGCTGACAAAAACTTTACAGTTACACAAAATATAAATGAATGACTAAATATGTCATTGATGAGTAAGTAATACAGTGTATAACTTATGGAATTATTTTACTGAAAAACTCTATATAATTGACAAAATGACAACTGCAGATCACTCCATTGTGCCTTGCCACTCCAGTAATACATTTGCATTAATCAGGTCATGCTGGTCCTCATTATCTGACATGCATCTGTAAAAAAACACCAAACATTGAAGATAATATTTTATCTAACTAGGCTTTGTTTTTAGGTTTTAATAATTAACCAAATTGTAATTGGAAATGCACTTTAAGCAACCAATGCTCATCTCTTTCATTTGGATAACAGGATCATATTCTACTGCTGTACATGTCATTTATTTATACATTACAACTATAATGCCATCCTCAGCTGAAGCCTCATCATTTTTATAATGAGTACTTTTACTTCTTAAATACATTGAACATTTTTAAAGAAATATTGGGTAAGCTATTTTTTGGGTTTCTCTAAAGGCAGGGCATAGAGTTGGGGATTATATAATGGCGGGAGTATGAGATTCAGAGCATATATTATGAGGGAGGATCTAGCTCTTTCTACTGTCTATGATCTCTTTAGGGTACTTTCATAATCCAGCCCTCTGCAGCTAAGAATTAAAGGGATTTACACAGTGATCTTTTTAATGATGCACCATTTATAGCAGAGAGTAACATGTTGGCTAAGTGTGTAGCACAGCTGCCTCATATTGGTTTGAATCCTGCCTCTGCCTCCTGGTTGGTTGGGGGCGGGGTTGCCAGGTGTTCTACTTTCCTTATGTATTATAAGGACACAAAACTAGGTTAATTGTTGTCTGCAAAGTACAGTCTGCCTGGTGTCCAGACCTGGATGCACCCCCGCCTCCTACCCTATACTACCTGGATAGGCTCCAGGCCTTTGTGTGATCCTATTCAACCCGGGTGGGGAACCTGATCCATGGAGCCGGTGCGGGTTTTTGGGATGACCTCTCCATCAGCCAATAACAGCAGGTCCCCAGGACTGGAGCTGAGAACCTCTGCTTTTATATTGGCTGATGGAGAGGTTATCCCCAAAAACCCACATCCACAGCGGGCCGCCATGGAACAGGTTCCCCACCCCTGCTATAGAATAAGGACATCATTGCTGGATGGTTTGAAATTTAGTTTTTAATGTGTTGGTTTACATCTGATTCACATTTTGTCACTGCCTTGAGTTGTTGTGTATGCGAGCCCACAGGAAGGCAGGAGCAAAACCATCAAAGTGGGTCAATTTACTGAACCATCTAAACTGCTGCATGCTTCATTTTGGCAGTATTTAGGCAGCTGGAGATGCAGGCATTGGCTAGTTTCCCTTGGCTAGAGTTTATGTGAAACAGAAATTACCAGCCCACTGGTATTTCAATGGAAAAGAAAAAAGATGGATTAAAGCGAGTGAATCCTTATGAATTAAATGAACTCATCACTTTCCATCATTTTGTACCTGTAATTTCAGCTTGGAGTTTTGGAAAATGTTGCATGTGCAATGCTGTGGTGACATATATTGTGGATGGTTTATGGAAAGCACAGGACAATATATCTTTTTTTAAAAAAACTGCTATTGTAAAAATGCAATTAGTGCATTTTCTTTTACAATCAGTTCATGTTTAAACACGTTAAAGCACATCAAGAGTATTTATTATTTCAGTCCAGATGGTTTTAAAGACACAAAAATATGGGTGGTCAGTAATGCTAAAGCTGGTGGGAATTATAAATGCAAGACATTTCTGTTCAGTTGCATTATTTCTATTTTATATTATAAAATATGCGTATTGCATTTTGCAGATTGCATTTATTTAATAAAGAATTTTCATAGGTATGTTCTTCATTGTTATTTTAACAGTGCATTAGCTGTTATTTTTAAAGTAAATGTAATATTTTCGGCAAAACTTACGTGAGTCATAGTCTCTTTTGGCAGATTACAAACAAGCTGCACAATTTGCTATAATAAACAAGGGAGTTTCTGTCGGCCAAAAGCAGCCACAGAAAAGGCACATGACTGTTAAACCATCTGGGTCTGTCAGGGTCAACTGTGTGAAGAAGCAATTTATTTTCAGGGAACACATCAGCCTGCGGCCACCAGGGGTTGTAGACAGATCATCTTGCCTGTATGTGACGTCACTCAAATGGACTAATTATCCAAACTCATTTCCCTCACAGACCTAATAACTAAAAACAACAACAAAAAAAAAATTTTACTATATCAATAAAGCTGTCAGCAGCCACACTATTCTTCTATCTAATTTAATTCTTATTTAACGCTTTTACGGGTGAATTATAACTATGAATGGATTAAATAAAGCTTTATTTGCCATATGTACATGTATGAGAACATGTACATTGGAATATGCTATACACACATATAGAGATGAGGGCAAAGCTTGGTCCTTATCCAGCATCCTTTCAGCATTTTGAGGGTGTAGGAATTTTGCTTGAGGAGATGTGGCTATTCTGCTGAGCACAGGATTCGAGGCCTAACCCACTCAGCTGAGCACAGGATTCGAGGCCTAACCCACTCAGCTGAGCACAGGATTCGAGGCCTAACCCACTCAGCTGAGCACTGGATTAGAGGCCTAACCCACTCAGCTGCACACTGTCACCCAACTGGAATCTGCACTAGTATTGTATATCCTGCAGTCTATAAATAAATCCCTGAATGGCTTAATTTCACAATTACAAACATTAACCCAGCCAAATTTAAAAAACTGGAAGTAGCTAACTATTTATGAATGATAACGTTTTAAACACTGTCCCACAGTCTCACAGACACTGCTGCTCCATACAGACATTAAATAATCCCTGTGAGCTTCACTCACTTTCATGGTTTGTCTTGTCAGGTTATTGGTTTAGTTGTAACAGACAAATAAACCCAAATAATGTTCTGGACAGACTGTGACAGTTTTCACATAAATGTTGACTTTCTCTCCCATCTCTTGCACCTCTGGCTCACTTCTCCCACCTACCTCTGCTGGTACTGGCAAGGTCAGTATCCATCCCATTCAAACTCATGGTCACTCAATACAGTCTTTATGTTTCTGGCTCTGTTGGAAAACTGTGGCCCTGGTTTCGGTCATAGTTTTCAGAAGGTATGCTATTTAAAAAAACATATGAGCTCTGTATGTAGATTTCCAGAAAAGAACTGTATGTTTTCAGTTCTTTTATGAGGTCTCATGTTCATGCGTTCTGTTCGATATGAAAAAAATGGAATTGGGAATCGATCTGCCGGCTCTCTCGCAGACCTTGAAAATTTTGTGTGATCTAGACTGGCTTGGGAATTCCTAATTTAGTGCATATGCCTGTCTGTGAAACCTAATTAATGTACATTATGGCACGTTTCATTGAGGTTCTTAGAGTGGGGGTTTTAGCACATGAGTTTGAAACAAATGCTAGTGAACAAGTAATGAACCCAAAAAGAAAAAGGAGTGGTCATGAGAAAATGGGAGTGGCTATGAGAAAATGGGTGTGATCAGGAGAAAAAGGGGAGTGTCATGAGAAAATGGGAGTGGTCAGGAGAAAAAAGAAACTGGATATAAGGAGATTTGATATAAGGAGATACGTAGGTGATAAGAAAATAGCCCCTTTCGACTACTGACAAACATATACTACTGCATATAATACTCTTTCAAGTATATTTGTATATATTCAGTGATTAATTAAAATGGTACCATCACAAAACATTGTTCAGCTCAAAAATTAAAGTGTTGTTCTGATTTCTGAATTGAGAGCCATTGTGGTTGATGTTGCGCTGAGCGGACAGTGCCTGTGTTAGTGCATCAAGGGTCAGAGTGACCTTGATATTGACTTGGACAGCAGCAAAAGTTAAACAGTACCTACCAGCCCGGATGACACAGCAGACGCACTGCAAACATGTCTGTGGGGGGGGGGGGGCGCATATCAGGTTGGCCCCCTTCCTGAATTCCTCATGAGTGCATTGAATTCCATTCACTCCGCTTCCGATAATACTGCAATTGGGCTTCCGGTATAAAAAGATTCTTTGCACATGTTGAGTTTCTGTAAAGATGAATGTGAAAGATTTGCAGGCAGCTGTGACTGAAACTCTAGCCAGGTTACCGGATCTGGCCAGTGTGATTCAACTCTGCCCCAGAGTTCCGCCCTGGGCTGTTGTCTGTGTGCCTGCTGTTCACTTCCATTATCTTCTCAGGGTTTATTCGTGAATAAGAACAGCTACAACAGGGGACAGAACAAAGGCCGGATTCTTCATGTGTGTGACATTCTCCATTTCCCTGTGGCAGACTCCATCACAAAAGGCATGTGGCTAATCTCTAAGCAGTCAACTCATGTTATAACCTTCCCCAAGTTCACATTTCCAGTGGCCTTCTTCTGATTGCAGATGAAACGCATTGCTCTTTAGGGCTGGTTTAGAGCCACACATTGGACCTGATTTAAGGATATGCCACAATGTCCTTCAAGGCTTCCGGCATCTATGAGCCTGATAACTATGGGCAGGTTTTGGGTTTTCATTATGTTGAACCTTGGCTGAACAAGTTTGTGGGGTGGCTGGTGGCAGTGAGAAGTGGGGAGAGGGGTCCATTATTAGGAAGAATGTCGGGCATTTTAGCATGACCTTGAAGAAGCCTTATTAAGAGGTAATTCTCCATGGATGTTATCAGCTTCCATGGAGACCTACAGCCGCATGGCTTTTGTAAGCTGAACAGAATGCATGAGAGACGCTTCAATAATACTCAAAATACCCTCAGAGAATCCTCTTTAAGGACGATTTTAAATACTGTTCTTGTATTAAAAAAAAAACTTTATTTTTAACCAGTTTTTTTCAGTGAACTTGGTTTTATTCAGAGAGCAAAGGGGCTGGATCATGGATAGCTGGAAGCTCAGCTATTGTGGTGCAGTCTATGACTGCATAACAAATGCACACCTCTCCTTTGAAGTAAAATGCTTCATATTTTTTTCTATATCTGGCTCCCATTTCATGCCTAGATGAGCATGTTCAGGCCGACTGAGATGGTTTTGCAGAAAACTTGAAGCCATGGACCATTTCCATCTTATCCTTTTCCCTGTATCACAAACCATTTAGTATAAATTAACTAATAATAAATTGCCACACACTCTTGTCAAGTGCCATGGGGTAACTGTGTTGTGAAATGCACTATTTAAAATTAAATAATAAATCGAATTGGAATTGAAATTGAATTGAATTGTTATCTTGCCATGGCAATGATGACTAACATCTCTGATTTCACATCACGGCCTCAAGGTATAACACAGATTTTATGTAGGTCATGTTATGTATAGACTGAATATTGTACTGTGTTTAACTGAAAGACCAGGGATTTCATCGAGATTTCCAAACAGGTACAGCATGAAACCAACTTCACCTGCAGCATGTATGAAGGCATGTGATAAATATTATAGCCCTTCAAATAAGGAGTAAATTATACATATGATGTGATGTCACTGTTGAAAAGAACGGTTGTTGACGCAAAAGGCACATTTATCTATGATGACCTGTCTGTATAGTGAGGTTACAGCTCCCTCTTGTGGCTCGTCTTATAAAATAAAAGGAAAATTGTGTGACGTTATGCATTTCATTATCTTTGCATTCTGAGTGTTAAAACAAGCTAAGACTGAAAAAATAAATTAACCGGACTAATAAATCTATATAGAGACAAAAATAGTCACTGAAGCACTGATGGGTGAAAGTTTGTATTATTTCATTTAAAAAATGCCAATACCTTATCTGAGTAACATTTCAAAAACATTGCTAGTGATGTCAGCAAGCAAACCTAGAGGGCACTGTGGTCATAGGCATCAGCGGCAGCTTACAGATCCATGCTTTAAAGCATTGTTTCACAACGATGCCTTTCCAAACTTTTACCACGCGCTAACAGCAGAAAACGTCTGTCCGTTTCATGTGTTTTCAAATGTTTTTCACATAAAAAATACATATAAAACTAATACAATACATGCTATTCTAATAATCAAATATATAAAGAATATGCGTTGTACGTTATAAAATGTATCAAAATCCCATTTTGTGTTTTTGTTGAAGTTTTACTAAAATGTAATTAAAAGCACAGTGAGCCACATGCATGTAATTAACCCCTCATCTGACTATTTATGCCCTAGAGAGGCCACAGCGTGGTTATCTCGCTGAAAATCAGAGAAAACGCTGTCTGTTTCTGACGTGTGGGTGCGGTCTCTCTTCTCTCTCTCCTCTGGATCAAACACGATGTGGCAATAAAAAAAATCCCTTGTCTATTACTGGATGAGATTTTCTCTCTGTTTCATACTGGTTGGTTCAAGCACAATACAGTGAGCAGGAACGTGGGCAAAGGCGATGCTTGGACTGCATGCACTGAAGTTGACGTTAAAAGACTTGTTTTGTTATTGAAACCTCCAATTTCCAATTTTATCCTGGGAAGCGAATCAAGTACTGATTGAGGTACTTTTCTCCAACCAGGAATAGCTTTGTCCAAAATAAATACCAAAGTGCTAAAGAACAAGTGTGAGTGAAGTTACATTTCAGTAAATCAACTGTTCATCTGTATGAAATAATACATTGGTAAAGTATTGGTAAATGGTAATTTACCAATTGGTAATTGGTAAAGTATTTTAGATTTGAATTTCAGATTGTTCTGATGCACATTTTTATTCAGTGTGTGCACAGATGTTATAAACATGTCAGTAACTAGGCTAATGTAGAGATTTATTAAATCTGTGCATTTAAGAATATTTTGTGTAATATTAACATATAAGGCAAGTAATTGCTGAATATATATCGTACACACATGAGTGTTCCCACTAAGTGTTCTATTTTTAATTAGCTTACAGGCTTTCAGAACATCTAGTTTCCACTAAGTTTACTACTCCAGAGAAGTTGCCAATCAGGTTAGAAGACAGACATAAACGGCAAATATCTTAAAACCGTGGGCTTTCAAAATCTGGATATTGAATAATAAGAACACAGGACACTGATATGCAGCCTCTAAGTTTGAGTGTGACATAATTGTCACTTTGTAACAGAAAAACAAATACTGCATTGGTGAGAAATATGAAACATATGCCATCCAACCATAAATCAATTGAAAGCTGCAGTTTTAATCACTGTTGGTTATGATGTAGGTCTTGGTGTCAGCATTGCGTAACTGGCACATTTCCAATAGCAGTTATGTAAAACTCTCTGGATTCAGTGTTTCTGTGACAGAATAGGCCACAATTTTCATTTAGTTACTGTTATGAAAACTCTTTTCTGTGGACTTTATTCCCCTTTATCCCACTAGTGTTGGGTGGCTCTTGGCATGTTTTTTCATTTATTATGCCAAGTAAAGAGAAAACTAGAGTAATTTATTCCTTGTGTCTGAACTTCTGTTTCTTCTACATAAAAAAAATCCAATTTAATATTGAGATGGTGTTTCAGCTATTCCATATATACATATAAGTTCTCTGCGGCCTCTTAAGCTATGACAGATATATATTCAAGGGATGCACTGTGATTCTTGAAGGCAAATGTCCTCTTTTTTTGGAAAAGTTTTTGGAAGGGCAAGGACATGAAGCTGAGACGAATTTCTGCGACTGACATTCACCACTGTGGCGGAAGATTAGTGATGGGAAGGAGATGATGAAGCTCATGTAGTAATAGTTAATAATTCAGTCCAGATGTTCGCTCTGCTGGATCACGTGGAGCACAAGCTTTGTGAAACTGTGAGAGCTGGCTAAGCTTAATGAGACCTAAACCACTTTGTTTCCAGCAAGCCAGGAGAGGGATGGTGTCCCAAATGTCACAGATCCTTCTTGCGGGTCGAAATTCCCAGTCAGGCACGGAGAGGCTCTCAGCAGCCCCAAGCTGTCAGCACTCATTGCTGAACCATGTCTGGTTCTGCTAAAGCTGACTGCTCTGCTTCAATTTAATAGGCCAGTCATGGTCTTGAGACACATTGTATATATGCAGAGGATGGCAGCTTCATTGGCCATATTCTGGCGTCTGGAAAATGCCTGTCAGACAGCGGGGGAGCTTATGCTGATAGCGGTCTGTGGCAGATGTGGGCGGGGCTGCAGGCTCCTCCTCCTGGTTGCTCCGGAGTTCCCCTTCTCCGGGCCTCCTTGAGTAACTCTTTCTGCTCATTTGTTTTGTGTTTTGGTTCTATACACGTTTGCATTCAATTTTCTACCAAATATCCAGGATTAAAATAGTAATCCACTGCTCAACAAACCTGGGCTGTGCAGAAAATGGATGGCTTGGGAGAAGGGGGGGGGGGGTGTGTGTAGGGTGACATAGAGGTGAAGTAAAATGAAGTTCTGATCCAGATCAATACGATGAGTCATATTTAAAATGTAGACGGGGGACACGACTGAATACAGCCTTAGACAAATACTGATTGAAAGTGCCACTAGAGGTTGGATCCATTAGTCAGGTAAAGAATTAGTACATTTAGATGTGGTTGAACATTTTTGTATTCTTTTTTTTTTAAGTTGTTGTGCTCATAAATAAAGGACCTTTAAAAACACGCAGTCAATCTAAGCCATAAACAACAGTAAAGGAATTCTAGTTCTGCTGGTTTTCATTCCACTACATGTCTGTATTGTTTAATTAAGGATACTATAATCACCAACACATATATTTCATGGGCAAGTTGGAAAGGGTTTCAGTTTCCCTCTTAATGCCTTACATTGATTGATAGAGTTAGCAGTGCTACACAAAGGTGCTCTGGATAGCTGATTTTGGATGGTTCATTCTCCCACTGGCTTGGGAGGTTCTGGGAGGAACCCTAGAAATGTTATAACACTCTTTGTCTATAAGGACAGATTCTAGGCTGAATCAAAACCCTCATAAATAACACATCAGAATCTTTCTTGCTCCCCTCCCCTACTTATTCTTCACATCTGGTTTTCATTACGTTTCTGTGGGCGATCTCGTGTTTTTAGACAACAGTTAGAGGAGAACATACAGCTTGATCAAGACTCTCAGATAACACAAACTGGGAGGGGTCTTGGAGGAAGGGAAATTCCCACATCAGGACATAGATCTGCATTCACTATGGCAAAAAATCCTGGAGACCAAACAGAGGGCAGGATGAATTGTTTTAGAAGTTCAGAGTAGAATAATAGCTAACTCAGATTTAAAAAAATGTGCATTTGATGACTTGGTTTTTTGAGTATCAGTGTCTTGAACCTTCCTTCAAATTGAAGTTTGTTTCATAGATGAAAGGGCTGAAAATTTTGACCATGCACAAAATCATGTGAAAGTAAGATTGCATGGGAATTGGGAAATACTGTAAAGGCTTTGCAATTATGTTTAAATGTAAAAGAGTGTTGATAGCTACAGCATTCAAGGTTCTACACACTAAATTTGAGTGAAATGCTATGTTTAGGCACAGAAATTGGTAGTGATTGTTTTGCAGTCTCTTGCTCAGTGGAAGGGTACAGCAGACAGTCCAAATGAAGGTCAACAGGAGCAAGTGGGACATATGGTAATCCCCCCTGGGTCTGGACACAAAATGGTTTCTGAGAGTGTGGGTCACACCAGGCAGAGGAAATCGGTGTCTGACCCGGATACCACACCCAGCCTTGACCCAGTATTGAAGAGACTGGAACCATAGCTGAAAACACATAACCAAAAAGCCTGAACGTGAATATGTATTAACATATTTATGGTTACAAAAGCTGCGTTCACTCCTTGTTTACTGGCCAGTATTATTTTCTAGCTTTTGTTTTGCCCAGATACACTGCTAGGTGCTTTACTGGACTAATTCTGGTTCAGGGACCCATCCTAAGGACCCATCCTAAGGACCCTTGCACTCAAAGCATCAACGTTTAGGCCTCATTAACCACCAGCTGGTGCCTAGCAGATGAGCTGCAGACCAAGAATGGTTTGTTGATGATAGACTGTTAGTGAAGAAGATTGCCATATTGAAAGGGACATATAAGCCCTCCACAATTATAGGCACCCCTTGTAAAAAGATTTGTAAAAAGGGTTAGAAAAAATCTACTTTAGTGAAGTAGCTTCAACCCTACACTGATAAACTCAGAAAACTCAAACCTTTCATTGAAATAAATTTATTCAAAGAAAAACATATCCTTCATCAAGAAATAATATATTTTTTAACAAAAACACACAACACACTTACCTGAACACAAAGTAACTGAAGCATGTTTCCCCTGTAAATTGTACATCTTTGAGTTGATTGGAGTGAATAGGAACCTTCAAGCTGTAATCCATTACTTCCTGATTAACTGGGGTACAAACATGAGGTGACACAGAGCTCAAATTCCCTTAGTCATCCATCAACGTGGGAAAAATAAGAACATACACATCAAATGAGGGAGAAGTGTGCTGACCTTCATAAGTCAGGGAATAGGTATGAAAAAAAAATGCTACTCACTCAAAAATGCCCATTTCTACTGTTAGGGCAACAATTAAAAAGTGGACATCAACTGGAACTGTTACAAACCTGCCTGCAAGAGGACTCAAGTTAATTTTCCCCCCAATGTACAGTGAGGAGGGGATCGTAAGAGAGGCAAAAAAGTCCCTACAGATCAGTGTTGGTGAATTAGAAGACAAACTAATATCTTGGGGGCACCACGTCTCCAAAAAACCCATCAGACACCACCTTCATGCTTACATATTATTTGGAAGGTTTGCCAGAAAGAAGCCTTTGGTGTAAAAAGAAGGATGGCTATAATGAAAAGAACCTCATCCCAACTGTAAGCTATGGTGGAGGTTCTGTGATGTTGTGGGGCTGTTTTATCTCCAAAGGCCCTGGAAACCTCATTAGGGTACATGGCACTATGGACTCCATGAAATACCAAGACATTTTAGATCAAAATTTGGCTGCCTCTGCCAGGAGACTAAAACTGGGCTGTCACTGGATCTTCTAGCAGAACAATGATCCGAAGCAAATAACCATAGAAATGGATAGCTGACCGCAGAATCCAGCTTCTGCCATGGACATCTCAGTCCCCTGACCTGAACCCCAATGAAAACCTGCGGGCTGAGCCGAAGAGGAGATTGCATAAGAGAGGGCCGAGGACCCTTGATGACCTGGAGAGACTCTGTACAGAGGAAGGGACTCAGATGCCCTGCTCTCTATTCTCCAACCTTATAAAATGTTACAGGAGACTCAGTGCTGTTATACTGGTGAAGGGAGGTTGTACAAAGAACTAAATGCAGGGGTGCCAATAATCCTGGTACATGTGTTTTTGTTGGAAATAATTATTTCTTGATGAAGGATTTGTTTTTCTTTTAATAAATTTATTTTAATGAAAGGTGGATTTTCTCATTTTTTCAGTGTGAGATAAAAGTACTTTCACACTAAAAGCGTTTTTCTAGCCCTTTTTTCAAATCTTTACAAGGGGTGCCAGTAATTGTGGAGGGCACCATATAAGACTGGAGAAACTGTTTCTACAGGGTGGAATTTTTGTTGTCCAGTAGCATCACAAAGATAAATAGTTCACCATAGGGATGTGCGATTTGTTGATATTAAATCTTGAAGGATTAAAATGTCTCCACAATCTGTCTTTATGCAGAGATCATTAGTATTGTTCTACAGTGCACATTCTCTCAGTTGCAGTTCTACAGCTCATACATATAAAGTTTTGTCAGCCAAATCCATTTTTATTTTTTTTTTCCCATTTTGACGCACCGATAAACTGGTAATAGTGAACAGTAGGTCATGCCTTGGATTTCTTCCTCTATCCCATTTGATCCTGCATCCCAACACGCAATGCGCAACATGCAACACATTCACTATTTGGCAACGTAGTAGCATATACGTCATGGAGGAGTTGGTCCCTAAAAAGAATTTGACACTGGTAATTCGGAACTTGTTTGGATTTTCCAAAACCCACATGGTGCAAACAGCAGTTATTTACAATATTTGCAAGGTTCACATGTTGGATGGCAGCACAACAAATCTTTTCCACCACCTCCAGAAATCCAAAAGAGTTTGCTGATAGTCAGACAGCAAGAGGAAACCACATGAGTGCATCAACTGCTACAACCACGCGGTAATTTGCAGAATAGTCTCATAAACAGACATGAAAAAAATCATAAGACCGTGGCTCATAATCCTATCTGAGAAAAATTATAATATAATATTTTTGCCATATAACCCAGCTCTAGTTCCTTGTACAATAGTTAGCCCCAACCAAACAAGCAATAAAATGAAAATAGAGAGTACTAGTGAGGTGGAAATATGAAAGGTGAAATAATTTAAAGTCAAAGAAAATTGACTTAGTGTCATCTGATTTGAGTTAAGGACATGGACACCTGAAGTGTTGTACAACCATTTGGCAGTAGACACCAAGGAATGTCTGAAGTGCTCAGTTGTGTATTTTGGGGAAGTAAGCATTTGGCTGAAGGTTCTCCTCAACTCTGTGCGCTCAGTTTATTATTTATTCAGAAAGGAGTACAATCTAGACATCTTTCTTCCTTCAACAGTTTCTTAAAAGTCAGTGCAGTGATACAGCTAGCCTGTATCAAAAGCTTGTTTAGTTAACAGTCTCCTTCACCTTGATATTATACCTCCACCCCACCCCCAGCCCCAT
The DNA here is from genome assembly GCA_019775915.2 of Cyphomyrus plagiostoma. NCBI lineage: Eukaryota > Metazoa > Chordata > Actinopteri > Osteoglossiformes > Mormyridae > Cyphomyrus > Cyphomyrus plagiostoma. Next base: position 28,835,092 of record JABFEA020000110.1, read on the forward strand.
TAAACAGTAGTGAGGAACATAACACTGACTACAATAAACATTTGCTGCAGACATCAAACCATTTTAACCTCCTCAAGAAAACAACCTGCCTTTGCACTTTCCAGCCAGTCTAGGTGATCATTGACGTAGATCTTGACGTACTCTTGCATTTATGCACTGTTGCCTGGATTTTTTGATGTAAAGTGTTAACAGGAATGATGATAGAATTGTTCCGCTGAAGTTGCGGAGAGGAGGACCTCTCTGTCTACACTTTTACGTTAAGCCCTCAAAGAAGAGCATGCTGTACGCAGGTGTAATCTTGATTCACTTGGATGATCATATTGCGTCCTCCAAGAGACATTTTATGGATTCATTAGTGGATTCTGTGACATTTTTCACTTCAGTCTTTAGATGGCCTATTCATTGTCTATGCATATATAAAAGATCTTTTTTGCTGCTCACCCTCATCATAAAATAGATCTATTGTCCTGTTGCAGACAGTGTGTGAAAATTTGATACTGATGTGTGGTCACAGATGGACTGACACCAGACACAAAGAATTTTCTTGCCTTTCCTATCTCTGCAAGCATTTTACACTACAAATTAAGGCTCTTACACATCAACAAACACCTTCTTTCTCTTTAACACCATTTTCTTTTGCCAGCCATTATCCAAGAGGCCATTGCTACAGTAAACCATCATTTGTTAATTAAAAAACAATCAATAAAAGGAAACATAAATTATATGTGTGCTCTCTAAAATTCACAAATTTGTTTCAGTAATTTTAAATGAAATTATTGTTTGGAACTTTGCTGTACATAGGTGTACTGTCAGTGATTTTATTCTGATGTTTTTGATGTGCTCCCTTTTCATATAAAAAATAAAAATCAAAGAACATTAATAAGTCTATAGTGTGACCATAATTATTTCCATCAACTGTTTTTGACTGTTGCATCAGTAACAAAAATTGGGTTTTGTGGTGTACCCTGTCCCGGTACCGACTCACGTTCACCTGGGCAGACAATAATAAACCACAGAACACTTTGTTTCCATTACAAATGCAACAAAATAACATACATAAAACATACATAAATAACATTTGGTCCCCACAATGTAATATAGACATAATCTACACACACACACACACACACACACACTCTCTCTCTCTCTCTCTCTCTCTCTCTCTCTCTCTCTCTCTTTTTTATTCAGGCTTGGTTTTCTGGTACTCTATCCACAGTAACAGGTGGAAATCAAGGACTGTGCTCAGTGATTAACAATAATAGTAATACAAGTACAGTCAGTTTGGCTTTGCCTTTTGGTTCTGCAATAGTCCCTTCCATTAATGAATGGTACTTTCTAGTGAAATTATTTTACAATATACTGCAACACCTATTTCAGAAGACTGAGAAGTAACAGATTGATTTCTTGCCCATGAAATAAATAAAATAAAATAAAACTTACTTTAATCCTGGCCTTTTGTAAATCGTCTTGGCATGTAATGGCAGGATGTGGAAGAATGGTATCATTTTCTGCTTCTTTTAGCAGTACAGAGTGAAATAATACTTCAGGTGTGTAATATGATGCATCAGACTTTGTCTCATCTATGATCCATCTGGCTGGATATGTGTGCCTGCCCTGATTAAGCAGAACACGCCTACCATGTAGCCATGTAGTAAAATAATGGGTTTGAAACCCACTGAAATCTGTGTGTCATTAGCGAAATCCACCAGTCTACTCAAGTCACATGGGCAAGGACAGATTTTCTTCTTCCAGGCCGTGGAAAAATGTGCAAAGTGCTGGTTTGCATTGTTTATCAGAACCAGGCAACACGAGGAGAACATCTCAGCTCCATTCACACAGCATGAGGCAAAGGGGCTTCTCAATAAGCCCCTATAAATGTGGCTCTGCCACCCACTGCCGTCCCTCAGCCTACAAATTACACAGAATACGCCCTCTGCCATTACATGATCTCATTCTTTCTCACGTTATAGTAAATGATCTCTGCTGAATTATTAGCCGTTTTTAAGCTGTCAGCAGCCATGTCCTGACAGAGGAGGAAAGTCACCCCCGTGACACAGATAACTCAAACCCAATCCTGAGCATGGCTTCCCCAATCCCAGGCATGGTTTACCGTTCACGCTGATTACTCACTCAGCTTGGAAAATGGAAAAAAGGGGCAACAGACTCTAAACTGCAAAGGTGTGCTGTGCTGTTTTTTACAGTACCGTCTTCTTCTATCAAGGAAAACCTTAACCTGCTAGAAAAACAGATTCTGGGAAACTACCCTATTAACAGAATGTAGCGTGTTTTTGTTTTCAAAGTCTTTTGTTTTTTTTCTCTCTCTGGAAGTACATACACTATATTGCCAAAAGTATTGGGGCACCCCTCCAAATTGTTGAATTCAGGTGTTCCAATCACTTCCAAAGCCACAGGTGTATAAAATGAAGCACCTAGGCATGCAGACTGCTTCTACAAACACTTTCAAAAGCATGGATCGCTCTCAGGAGGTCAGTGAATTCAAGTGTGGTACTGTGATAGGATGCCAACTGGGCAATAAGTCCATTCATGAAATTTCCTCATTACTAAATATTCCACGGTCACCTGATAGTAGTATCATAACAAAGCGTAAGCAGTTGGGAACAACAGCAACTCAGCCACAAAGTGGTAGGCCGTATAAAATCACAGAGTGGGCACAACGCATGCTGAGGCGTACAGTGTGCAGAACTTGCCAACTGTCTGCAGAGTCAATAGCTACTGACCTCCAAACTTCAGATTAACTCAAGAACAGTGCGTAGAGAACTTCATCAAATGGGTTTCCATGGCCGAGAAGCCATCCAAGCCTCACATCACCAAATGCAACATAAAGTGTCAGATGCAGTGGTATAAAGCACACTGCCACTAGACTCTAGAGCAGTGGAGACGTGTTCTCTGGATTGATGAATCATGCTTTTCTGTCTGGCAATTGGATGGCCGAGTCTGGATTTGACAGATGCCAGGAGAATGGTACCTGCCTGATTGCATTGTGCCAATTGTCTGCCAGTTTGATGGAAGGGGGATTATGGTGTGTGGTTGTTTTTTAGAGCTTGGGCTTGGCCCCTTAGTTCCAGTGAAAGGAACTGTTATTGCTGCAGCATTTGGAGCCATTTTGGACAATTTCATGCTCCCAACTTTGCAGGAACAGTTTGGGGATGGACCCTTCCTGTTCCAACATGACTGCACACCAGTGCCCAAAACAAGGTCCATAAGGACATGGATGAGCGAGTCTGGTGTGGAGGAACTCGACTGGCCTGCACAGAGCCCTGACCACAACCTGACAGAATACCTTTGGGATGAATTAGAGCGGAAACTGCAAGCCAGGCCTTCTCATCCAACATTAGTGCCTGACCTCACATGTTCTCCTGGAAGAATGGTCAAAAATTCCCATAAACACACTCCTAAACCTTGAGGACAGGCTTCCCAGAAGAGTTTAAGCTGTTATAGCTGCAAAGGCTGGGCCAACTACATATTAAAGCCTATGTATTAAGAATGGGATGTCATTAAAATTCATGTGTGAAAAAGTAGGTGCCCCAATACTTTTGCCAATATAGTGTATGAGGAAAAAGGCATCAAGTTTACTCCTATTTTGGTATCAATTTTAGAATACAGTTTATTCAGTGAAGTAAGTCTTACTTGAGAATTTAGAAATCTATAGGGTGATTTGGAGGATTGATCCAAATATGTATATTTTTCAGTTAATTTTAATCGGATCAATGTACCTACCAGGAGCCCAACTAAGGTAGCATTGGGCTTAGGGCAAGGAAACACCCTCTAGTTCTGTGCTTCCCAATCCAGTCCTCAGGGAGCCACAGACAGTCCACGTTTCTGCTCCCTCCCAGCTGGGAGAGAGTAAAAATGTAGTCTGGTACAGAGCTCGGTGGGAGCAAAAACATGGACTGACTGTGAGTCCTCAAGCATTGGATTGGGAAATACTGCTCCAGTGTATCGTGGGACATACGCATTTACAATCATGTGTTATGGACAAAATTGAAAACCGCAGGTTTTCTGGCAGTAGGGTGAAACTGGAGTACTCAGCGAACACCCAGGCAACACGAGGAGAACATCTCAGCTTCATTCACACAGCATGAAGCAAAAGGGCTTCTCAATAAGCCCCTCAGCCTAGAAATTACACAGAATACGCCCTCTTCCATTACATAATCTCATTCTCTCTCACGTTATGGTAAATGATCTCTGCTGAATTATTAGCCAATAATAATATAGACAATAGCACTCGTAGATTTTACAAAGCATTTCAAACATGCTCCACAGTGTTGTTTAAATTATAGTCGTAAAGAAGCACAGTTTAAAGTAGTAAAAAGCAAATTTTCACTTATTTTTTCTTCCTATCATAGTTTGACCCCTCAGCTGAGTTTTGTAATCCCCTTTATGCTTTCAAAAACTCCCTTACAAAAAATGTTTAAGTATATGGTTAGCGTGCTCATTTTAAACTTAAAATAAGATACTTTACTTTTATTTTGCCTTTGATATATTTGGTAGCGATATACTTGGTAATTAATACTTGACAGAAGACTGCCCTATTTATACATCTACTAGAGATAAAAGGATACTTGGATTTCACTTTTCATAATTATGCTTGAAATATACTTCAGAAAGTATACTTGGCTTATATTTAAACTTCTTATATGTAAGCTATAGGTTTTTTTTTTTCATAAGGGCGTCACCCAAGCTGTTTACAGTGGGAATGGAGTGCTGCTGACCTCAAATGGAGATATAGTCGGGTGGAGGAAGGAATATTTGCAGGACTTCCTGAATCCCACTGACACACCTTCAAAGGAGGACTCACCCGTCACTAGAGCTGAGGTCACTGGGGTGGTCAAAAAAATTCTTTGGTGGTCAGGCTCCAATACAAAAGCTGCAATGCAGTTTTTTTAATAGCAAATGGAAATAACAGCACCTCCAGAACAATCTTTTGTTGTGCCTTGTGCACCCCTGGCAGTGGTGAGTGGATTCCTTGGCATCCATCATCCATTGCACTGAGGAGAGATATTTGATTGTGTGGGTGATGATCAAATACTTTCCACCTCGCAGGCTGAAAAAAAAACTGCAGTCAGGTAAAGGAAAGGTGAGTGGGTTGAAGGAAAAGGGACACTATCCTTGGATGGGTAGCAAACCAGTTTGTGATGGCATGGGAATGGCGGAATGCCACCTTCTCCTGTGCAATCAAACATGCTGCCAAGTTACCTCCTACCTCCACCCTTAATTATATTTAATTATATTCTATAACATTCCGTGTCCACACTGAACAAAATCAGACCAAAAAGGTCCCCTTTTTATGTATATAGTCATGCCATTGAAAGAACTTCAACACTCAGGTATGACTTCAACTAATATGGGAATCAGGCGTGACTGGTCTATTTGCAAAACTTCTCAATAGCAATAAAAATATAGGGCATATTTTTGTGTTTACATACAATGTGAACTGCTATTCACTTTAACATTTACCTATCAAATAGGTTTAGAACATGAGGTTATCAGTTCTGACGTGAAAAATGCAAGAATTTGTAAATAGGCAGTAAAAATCCATAGTTTCGGTCTAAGTTGCGTTGAGTGTATGAAAGAGATTCAAAAGTTTTCGAAATGTGTTCACTGAATACAATGTGTGTCAAAGGAACAAGAAGTGCATTGCATGTAAGGTCCACAACAGATCAGTGCTGTGCTGAATATGTTCTTGAGTTTTGAGAATGAGACTAAAGATCTCTTTAAAGATAAAATTGTCTTTGTGCATGGCTTGATTCTGGATGTATGTCAGCACCACACCAAATCCAGGGATTATAGGTTAGCAAGCACTGAGTAAAATGTCTAACATTTATAGTGTAGAGGGTTGCTAGTGAAATAATATGTGAAGTCGGTCGAAAAGAATTTAAAAGAATTTCTGTTTTAATTGGGAGATTTATTAAAATGTTCATTTTTAAATTATTTTTGCTAATTAAATATTGTTGTTATTTTGGTGGGAGTGGCACTGTACAGTGGGTAGCACTGTTGCCTCATACCTCTGGAACTAGGGTTTCAGTCTCCTCCATGGCTCCGTGTTTGTGGCGCTTCCATGCAACCCGGAATTGGACAAGCAGGTTCAGAAGAAGCTGATATGTTATTGTGGTAAGGGAGGAGCTGTGTGTGGTCAACTTTTTGTGGTATTGTTGCAAAGTGGAAGTGTTTAGGAACAACAGAAACTCAGCCATGAAGTGGCAGATCACATAAAGTAACAAGTAACAGAGCGGGCTCAGCAAGTGCTGAGGTGCATAGTGTGTAAAAGTCACCAGCGCTCTGTTGACTCAATAACTGCAGAGTTCCAAACTTCCTCTGGCATTAATCCCAGCATAGAAACTGTGCGCTGGGAGCTTCATGGAATGGGCTTCCATGGCTGAGCAGCTGCATGCAAGCCTCACATGACCAAGCAAATACCAAAAATGCAAAAGCAAAAGATTTCCTTGTGTTGAATAGAAGGAAAAACAGAAGAACTGGTAGTTGGTCCCAAGGCTGCTTGAAATAAGTTTGACAACCTCAACCTTGGTGGTCTTCCTACTCAGCCTAACAATGGTCAGAGATCTTGGTGTCCTGGTTGATTCAGATTTATATTTCAATGCTCGTATAAGTAGTATTACTAGAACTGTGTTTACTAGTGAAGGGAACTTTTAATGCAAACCAAAACATTTCTGCAATGCTTCCAACTTAGTGGGAACAGTTTGAGGGTGGCCTTTTTCTGTTCCTGCATGACTTGCACAAATCAAAGTCCATAGAGACATGGTTGAGTGAGTTTGGTGTGGAAGAACTTGACTGGCCTGCACAGAGCCCACCCTGACCTCAACCCCGTCAGATTCCTTTGGGATGAATTAGAACGGAGATTGCAAGCCAGATCTTCACAGCCAACATCAGTGCCTGACTTTAGGAATGCTCTTCTGGAGGGATGGGCAAAAATTACACCCATCGGATTCTATTTTCTTTAAGATTTATTTAAAAAAATAATGTTAGTTGGGAGATTAATTGTTTTTTGACATATATGTCCATTTACAGTGTGCATATAGGATTTAATTTATTTCACATGCAGCTCTACACAGATCTCTTTTATCATTTCAGTGAAACACCTGATGGGACACCATATACCACCTGTTTCACCCCCTCTTTAACGAGCCCCATCTTTGCACCGCCCCTTAACCTAACAGCCAAGCCCAGTTCAGCCTATTCAAAGTCCCCCCCCTCGCCATGGATTTAGATACTACCTGTATTGTTCTCCTCATACAAATTCACCGGTATGTGTTACTCAGTTAGGTTAACAATCACTGCAGCGACTCTGCTAGGTGGAGCCATTGGATACCCCCACTCACGCAAGCCTTTACACCACAGCCTTAACTCCCCAAGAGGTGTATCCCTCTTAACAATTCTACAATTGCTACACTGCTGCTTTCTCCTGTGTGGAACCACTAGATCCCTTTGTATCACTCTTCAGTGTACTGTTTTTCTTTGGACATAAAGTGATTTTTTTTTTCTTGTTACTGAATTTCACTGTTTAATTACCTGGATCACTAGCCTACCTGTCATTTAGGCCAGTTGACCCCCAAAGGTAGACAACTCTCCACAATTAACTATATCAAAATACAGTAAACAATGTTAACTAAACTCCTCCCCTACGGCTTCCAAAATAAACCCTATAGCATTGTGCTATATCCCTGTGTGTTTCTCCTATGACCACAACCCTTCAAGGTTCACTCATATATTATTCATATGCTGAGATCCTGCACATCAGGGGAAGAGTCCGAGGATCCAAAAAGAACTTTATTAATGGCTTTCAGCCAATACAGAGCTGCCGGGTAGAAATGAATGATGGTTTTTTGGGGGGCTGTTCTCCCCAATTTCATGCATGTAAGTCCATTCGGCATCGTTTGAAAGTTTTACACACGTTCATTTTGACAACGGCCTGCTTTATAAAAAGCTTTTGTTTTGACAGAAGGAAACCAAAACAGCACAGGCAAGCAAAAAAAAAAAAAATCTGAGGCCTAAAAATGTTATGTCTGTATTCCTCATCTTACCCAGTACAGACATACAGTATGATGCACCACAACATCAAGCCATATGCTGAATGACAAAGGAACAGCAGCACTGCGCACACTGGGAAGCAGAACAGAGTACATAAACTGCCTGTATATCTGGAAGCTTCTTTCATGCGAGTTAAGGTACTCCTGAGCTCTCTGGGTGCAACATACCATCAGAGGCATTACTAGGCAGGCAGGGGGGGGGTAAGCGGCTCCCACTGAACTGCCATGCTGCCCTGTGCTTCATCATTGATCAAATCAGCGGCGTAGGGACCGGGGGGGGTTGGGGATGGAGGGGTCATGTACGCCCCCAATGTATAATTTGGTTTCCATTCATCAACCCCATTAAATAGACCATTGCATTTAAATGATTAAGTCGTGACCTGTTGGATAATGCCGTTGGATTAAATACACAAATGTCATAAATAAAGTCCTGGCCTCTATGGAAGTCCAGCCACAAAGTCATAGAGCTGTAACCCTCCTTAATATGCGAACATTCATTGGTGACCAGTATCCCTGGCTGGTGGACAGGTGGAAAAAAAATTAAAGCTGACCATCAACTGTACAGTATGTAGCCAGTGTGCTTAATCATGCGTGCGGACGTGTACGTGAAAATATATTTCACTCACACACGTTACATTTTCACAAGCATGCATCACAACAGTTAAAAAAAACAACGATATTGGAGTAAAATTACTAGAGTATTTCTTACAAGGTGTTTATGAAAATTAATTTCAGGAGCAATAAGGATAAAAGGCAATGAGATTATTATTAACTTATAAAAACGTGAGGGGTGCATGCTTTAAAGTATGAGAACATTGCTTTTATTTATGGCACTTGGGGTTGCCAGAATGGAGTCATGCACACGGACATTTATGTGCTGCCATTTGGAAGCTGTTTTGTACTTTTCTTCTGTCCAAATCTGTGCCTGGATGTGCAGTATGGTATGTGGTATTTGAGCACTAGCGTTCCGGGGAGAGGGGGGGACTGCTGTATTATAAGTCATCAAAGTGGGACGGCTTTTGCTTTTATTAATATGCTCGCTATTCCCAGCTTGCAAGTTTCAGTAGGGTTCGAGGGGTCTGCGTGATAAATGAAATGTACACCCGACAACCATTGTGAACTAGTCCAGTCCAACAATAACATTTTCACAACACATTAGATCTTTAATCCCCAGAATCTTCTTTGTTTTCATATTCCCTCCAGTGCTAAATTGGCGAGTGGTGCGTGACTCAGCGGATCAGGCCGCTGTGTTTGTGAGGTCATAGATCTGTCCCTAGCAGAAAGGTGGCAGCTCTGTCGGTCCCTTGAGCAAAGCCCCCTGACCCCCAGAGTACTAGAGGGACGCCTGGCAAATGGCCCGACCCTGCACTCTCACCCTAAGCTTTGCTCTCAGCTGTATGTATGTGTGTTTGTCTCAAAGGAGAGCAAGATGGGATTTCTAAAAATTAGCATTGTAATGTACCTTTACATGTGCAAATGGAAAGTAAAGCATTTCTTTTCCGTTGTTTTCAGACTTCTCTACTTTATAGATAAGAATTTCTATAGGTCAGTATGCTAAAGCTGGTTACAATAACTTCAGTTCATCTATCTATCTATCTATCTATCTATCTATCTATCTATCTATCTATCTATCATAAAAATTGTTAGGATTCTCAATTGAAAATGTTTTATGATCCATCAGCCTTACTTACAGTAACCCTGTGTTAATAATTATCATTTAAAACCACAGTCATGTCCAACTCATCATGCTTTTTTTGCTGTTCTGTCACTGCAAATGTGCTTGGCAGATTTCTCCCCCACACAGTTTCATAGCAGTAAGTGGCTCAGAGGGCTCCAGTGTCACTGTACATTTTAGTATGACCATTGAATGTTATTTGAAAAATTCAGTCTAATGTGTTTTTTTTTGTTCATCCTTTGTTCAGCTCATGTGAAAGGCCTACAGGGCATTAACTAACCTGACTGGATGCTGAATGCTGCTCTATATAAAGGACGGTGACAGAAGACCGGAGGAGTGATCTTTTTGTGAAAGGAAGTCCTACTGCTGATCTTAATTAATCAAAAATAGAGGGGGGACAACAATAACTACTTTTTATGACTTGATTGTTAAAATGGCACTTAAATTGCAAAAAGGGACTTTTTCCACACTAAAAATTTGCCCAATCCCAAAGAGAGCAAGCTGGGTAATCCAGACAATTGAGAACTGTGTTGCCCTATTTTTTTTTTTTTTTGATTGCCCTTATCTCCATTGAATCCATCAATGAACAGCAATAAAATGGCACTTTGGCATCCCTTTCCTTAGCATCTGGAGCATTCTTGCTTTTCCTTTTTTTCCCCTTGGTTTTTCAAATCTGCCAGAATTGTGCAGAAGAACATCATTTCTTTGCCTGAGATGTTTCACAGTTGGAACCCTGTGAGTGAATAATAGTGGGTGGTTGGTTGTGTGTGCATGTGTGTGCGTGTCCAGTGAACCCTCATCCTTTTCCTTACATGGTATTTGTGTACATTTGGGCAGACTGTCATCATCCAATTTAACCAGAAAAATCAGTTGACTCTGAGGAGCCTTTTTACTGCAGATGGGAACATCACACCCATCTGCAGTAAAAAGTGTGGGACATTGTCCTAAAACAGTGTGGGCAGCCCTTTTACTGTGGGAGAGCAGGCAAAAGTTTTTCCAGCTTATATTTTTGCCAGTCTACGAGAAATAATTGTTTGCAGATCCTCTTTTGTGTTTGCACAGCTCTGATTGCAAGTGTTCCAGTTACGCACTTCACAAATTAAAGGGCTCACTGGAGAACACGAGAGCTGGCTTTATCCAGATTGGGACTGAAAAAGTCTAGTACCGCATCTTTTATTATCGGTGGATGCTGTAGAAGCACAGCCTCATTATCGAAGACTTTGAAAAACATCTTCAGCTGTCAGCGTCTGAATCAGTAAAAAGGCTTTACTCCCTCACTTCCATAGGCAGGGTCAACTTGGCCATGATAAACAGGATCTAAGGGCATTATGCTGCTGCGTCAGGATACAGACAAAGCCTGCTTCCAACTTCTTGATCTTTCGGTAATTTTATCTTCTGGAAAAAAAAAAATCTGCTTAGGTGGAGATCAATTTAAAACATTCATTAAAAAAAGGGACCCTTGAATGGAACTATGGTATTTTTGGCTATACATAGCCCATTCAAGTTACATAAGACTCCCTGTCTTTCTTCCTTGCTCTGCACAAAAGATCACACACAGGAAAAGCTGCGGTCGGGATAGGATCCAAGGGGCGGCCTTGTCTCTACCAGTGGACTGATCCATTTAAAACTCCTTCCCCTGCCGCGTGCTCTTTGATGTTTATTAACTGGAAGAGGGGGACGATTAAAAGGTGCTCTTCAATAACACGCTCCCAAGTCCACCTCAAAGGCTCATGTTGATGGTCTTCTTCACCTTTCATACAGTGCTGTTATTTCTGCTCCCCGCCCCCACCCCTCTCCAGCCTCGTCACCCCACCCCCCCCAGCCGTCTTTCCTTTGTGTCTTTATGGGACACACGCAGAAGATGCAGAAACACGTGCTGCATCAAAGCACCCTATTTTTTTGCAGCAGAAAATCTTAAATCTCCTGGCAACCCAGGTTCTGTATATCATTGCCCCACATAAAGGCCAAACTTTTAGAATCTCTTTGCGCCTCAGATCCTACAGAAACAAAACAAGTCAGTGTAAACCAAAGCTATGGGCATCCCCGCAAATCCAGATCGCACAAGGGTTTTTGCATTTCACCGTGAGCACAAATTTTTCTGTAGTGCATTTTCACAATGCTTTTCATTATCCCTGCCCAATGCCCCCGGCCAGCCAGCCAGAGGCAAGAGTGAAAAGGAAACACTGCCTAGTAGGAAGAAACCTTTGGGAGATCCCACCATCATTGGGCCTACAGAGGAAGGCCAGAATAAAGTCCCGACTTATAAAGCAGAATTGTGTGTAGTGCAGGTATAAATGTGAATGGTCCAGTGGAGTTAGGAAAGCTGAGGCCTTGCGGGATGGGGGGGGCGGGGGGCTTTTCAGCAGCAGGTAGGGAAAGATGGCAGATGTGCAGTCAGGCTGAGAGAGCAGGCAGGGAGCTGTCCACCATCAGGGGCTCCAGGACAGAATCCATTGTGTTGTACTGGAGAAATGAACAGTGGACAGTGAACAGTTGGATTTTGCTGACTGGTAGATGCAGAATAGTGCTGCTCAGCTTACTGGTTGACAGAACTGTACAAAACCCAAATAATGAAGTTACATTCTGTTCAAACAATGTGGGACAGTAAGACCATCATTGAACATCATGGTATGTTTTTATCTCAGGACCACCTAGCTCTCACCCTCAACACCTAAAACAGGGGGGGGGGCCCAACTGCAGTCCTGGGGGGCCGGAGCCCTGCACATTTTCGGGTTTCCCCTCATTTAACACA
>JABFEA020000110.1:28857964-28871787 GCA_019775915.2 Cyphomyrus plagiostoma
CCCCCCCCCCCCCCCCCCCCCCCCCCCCCCCCCCCCCCCCCCCCCCCCCCCCCCCCCCCCCCCCCCCCGGCGGCACTCTAGGGGATGGAAAAGTTCCTCAGTGCCAGACAAGAGCAGCGCTGAACAGGGTTTGTTCATGGCCAGAGAGAAGCCGACGGGCCAGAGTCACACACACACACACACACACACACACACACACACACACACACACACCTCGTATGTCACACCCAGCAAAGTCAAGTATAATGTGGACATATTAAATCGTTCAATAGAGCTATGGAAGTATAACGTTAAAACTTAAATTTCATGGGACAGTCATTACTCCTGGAACTGGGAACAAAATTCTGACTACACTCTTACTTCCAATTCAGTGGCTGCATACTATGATTCATTTCCAGGTGCTTACCTCTTCAGAGAACTTCCAAACTACAAAACAAAAACCACAATCCCCTTCAGTTCCTCCTGGCCTTCAGATCTTTTTCCAACATTAGCGGTTGCAAGAACGCCTCAGTTGTGGGAGGTGGCCCCCCCCATCACCAGCTGTTGGAACCCCACAGGGGAGGGGCGCATAACCGAAGCCAACCTAACCACACAGCCCCAAAGGGTCAGGTGTCTGCTATACACAGCCAAAAACAGCTGGGTGAAGAGACTTCTCTCTAAACCTCAGAGCAATCTGAGCAAACCTGACATTTTTGTCTGTTTAATGGCTATGGTGAAAAAAAATACCATGAAAAGTAGCAGTGACCCTAACCGGTCACATGTGTTATAGGCTTTGTTTATCTGACAGCTAAAACATCCATCCATGCGTGACAACGTGTTCAATGCAGTACCAGCAAAAACAAAATCAATAGTACACATGCACATCTGCCTACACATGACAATTGCTTGTTCTTCACATACTACTTGAGGGAGGAAAAAAAAAAAGAATTTTACTCTTTTTTTTATAAACAAAAGCTGCTGTGTAGAAGAGTCACCATGGTAACATTATCTGTACTCAGTAGGGCTGCACGATTCTGAAAAAAATGTGAATCACGATTCTTTTGCTTATAATTGAGATCACGATTCTCTGTAATGATTTTTTCGTTCGTTGCACTCAAACTGCAAAAGGAAACACAACAAGACATGACTGTGCCAAACATATGATTGATCCAGGAAAGGCATATGAACTTCTGACAACAGATAGGAAACACTCAATTAGCCATTCGATTAGGGTAAAGAAAACAGCCATACCAAAAGTTGCAGTACCAAAAGCACCAGTGGGATAGTTTTTTGGCGTTTTGGCACTTTAGGGTGGGACTTGAAATGCTTTCTTTGTCGAACAGCTAAGCAAATAGCCTGCCACTGAAACGCATTACAAACACCGTCTCGAAGACAGTTGCGAACTCAGAAAACAATGATAAACCAGGTTAAATAAATTAATTAAATAAATAATGATGGCTGCGTGGACAAATTAAGTGAACCAAGCTTCAACTGCGATTTGGTTGGTAGAACCAGTACGACGTATGAAGTATTTTGAAGTATTTTGTATAATATACTAGGACAGCACGGTATTTGAAAATTTCTAAGTATTGCAATGTGACTTTGTTGTGATAAATATTTGGGTATTTATAAAACAAAAAAGGAGTTCTAGATGGGTTTTTGAGAAATTTACGTTGGAGTGATTTAAAACAGCAACGATGAAAACGATAGTCTCAGAGAACACGTGCAGACCCCTTGCAAAAGCAGCAGAGGTAAGGTTTAAACTGTTCTATAAACAAAAACTTGATAATTTTGAAAATAAGAATTAAAATTGCAAAACTTTTTTTTTTCCCAATGAGTAAAAATGTTTAACGAAACTTAAGCTCCCTGTGCTATGATGTATGAATACAGAATTTAAAAAGCCTGAACTTTAGCTAATGGGTGAAGTAAGAATTACACATGCACAACAGGCGATGTTGGTACTAATATTGCATCGGTCAGCCCTGCAATATACAGCCATTTTTTCAAATTCAGTACAAATGTCTGAAAGTGCCAGGACCAGTTTTCCAGGGACATGGCTACGCTGCCGAACTCAGAGAACATGATTAGCATGTCAGAAATATTCCATGTTTGTCCAGTCTGGTTGTCAACAACTTTAAAACTATAATGACGTCTTAATGGCTTGTTTCCCAAAAAGAAACTCACGTGAAGGAGTTACTGACCAGTCATACAAATGTGTCTGCTGCGCTGCTACTCTGGGCTCCAAGAGTTTATTTTACTTCAAAGAACGGTTTTGTGCAGGTAAGACAGTCCGAAGAACGTACAAAGAATGTTTCCAAACTATTCATGCTATCCAAAACCCTTCAGTCAATTCTGCAGGACCTAAACTGCAACTTCAACAATGACGATTTAAACCCGATTGCAGCACCTCATTGACTAATAACACAAGAGTCCTGAGCAAAAGGGTGCTGACAGATTCCTGATCCACAGGACTGGGTGCCTCGACCGGCAACCTAACAGGGCCTTACGACCACAGAGGTCCCATGTTAAGTGGAATGCACAGTGTCAGCTGCTTCTCCAAGGCTCAGCACAACAGGCAGTTGGCTCAAAAAAAAAAAAAAAAGTGTCCAATCATTCTCGCTGCCATGTCAGCCTCCAGAGGGATAACGAATGGGCATCAGCCAACAGCACATTTCCTTCCTTCATTAGAAGGAATTTGATTTATCTTCCAAGTACCATCAGAGCCTTCTCAGTTTCAACAGTCACCATCCTATGTTCATATTTCGGCAGCAGTTACATTGCAGGCGTTAGCCAAGCACCCTCAGCCCTTTGAGGGAAATACCAGCTCTTGCCAGGGGAGTCTTAACCTTTTCTGCTGAGGAAGTTAAGACTTCCTTTACCACTTGCCTGGTAACCATATCCTGCTGTATTAAAGAAGAAATGTGAATTTTCACTGTAAAAATTTAAAGGAGGCTTCACTTAAAGCAAAACACTTAACAAGGCCGAAAAAGCCCTCAAATCAGACCACCTACACCCTACAGCAGGGAATCCACTGAAAAAAGCATGACCGCATCTGTCCAATCAGCACCCACCTGGCTTGAAATGGCAAGTCGCCCACTTCTGTGTCCCAAAAATATGACAAAAGGTGGATTAGGAGAATGTACCCATTAAGAGATAACAGATCAAACAGTACTGGGAACTGAAGCCTACTCTGGACAAGAATGTACTAATTCTAGTAAATGAGGCACAGATGAATGGTATGAAAGACTTCAAACAGCCAAGCTACACACATTTGGGCTACTCTCCCTCAGGAAGTTGTCGCTTTATTTTTTCTCTTTATAGGACACACTTACATCTGAGCTGCAAACAGGCGGCTCATCTTGGAAACATGCTCGCTCTCAACGTTGTCGTTTAGCTGGTCTCCACTGTACTTCCTCTTGCCAGGACTGATGGGAGGGGGTCCGGTTCGGTGGCTGCTGATGAAGGCAGACATGGATTGCATCCTGAGTTCACCCCTCAGATCTTCACCTGCAAGCCAATTATCACTCCTGTTAAGTGGCATCCACAACAAGTCCACTGCTTCTGTTCTAAAAAGGTGAAAGACACCGTGTTTGGCTCGATCCACAACAGCCAGAAAGAAAAGTACCATGGCATTCCATAATGTAGCTAGTGACTTAACATTTTAGGTTGTAATGTTAGTTTAATCATTTTAGTGAGGTCTGCAAAGTAGCGACATTTACATGAAATAAAAAATGAACATAAAAGATTGTCTTTAAATATATAGAACGCACTAATGCAAAACTCCAACACCATCTTTAGGGGCCAGTGCATTACTGGCCAAAGTTGCCAGCCCAAATACTCAATCACTTATAATATAGTACAATACAATATAATAAATCAACCAATCATTGCAGGGTGCACACTCAGTCACAAATAGTCAATTTAGCCACTGTAATGCACTTAATGTGCATGTTTTTGGACAGCAGAAGGAAATCGTCAGTCAGCTGAAAGGCTACGCACAAAGGATGCAACAAGCAAACGCCACACACACAAAGCAGCGGGATGCGAAATTGTGCAGTGTCAATATGGACATGGCATTTCATGCAGATGCAGTTGTCATTGTGAGGACCGCGATAGTCTGCTGGGTTCTAACCATCAATTGCACTAAAACATTTTTACTTGGTCAGGGGAAACAACTTAGGTAAATCTTATGAGAAATTAAACAAAAAAAAAAAAAAAAAAGAGTGAAGAGGAGAAAAGTGAGCAAGAACTGGTCATAAAAAGCGATTCATCTTCTGAATATGGAAATATTTTGGATTGCATGGAGTCAATACAGAGTGACTGCATGTGACTTGTCTGCACTGCTTGGCGTATGCTGGCATACCTCACGGCAACACCACCAACTTATCTGTCAAACTCTGCCGGTAGATAATTAACTATACAGCCAAACAGAACTTTTCGAAACAATTATCACAACTTCAGATATTGCAATGTAAACTTTGTCCAGTATTGTTCAGCCATTTTCAAAACACACAATATGGTAGCAAAAAGTCAGCAATTATACTTATTATGTAGAATGATGCAGCTAAGCGACTGGGCTAGCCTTCACCTTAGCAGGAATTATTTTGACATAAAGGAATCATGGACAGTAAATTTAGCCAATGGAAATTTAAGTCTAAGTGATGACAAGGGTACTATGAGAGGCTAAATGCCAAGTATTTATGGTTAATCTTGCATATTTAGTCTATCAAACTCAAATGACTTCCTTTAAGATTTATTTATTACATTATTGTCGTGCTGTGGTAATACAGTATTTAAGTTCTTTCCAAAGCTGACATTTTCTTTCACTTTTAATGTGAAGCGCTACCACACTACTGATGCTTCTGCTCAATATTTGGACCCTCATTTTGTGTGCACAGTTGAAAAGGAAAAATTGTAATCAATGCTTTCTAACAACCAAGTAATCAAGTTTAATCGGGTAATTGGGATAAACTCTATATGGGAGCTTAAAGATAAGCAGGAAAGATGCCCAAGACGCCTAGATAATGACAACTACTTATTGCAAAAAGATCCGACACTGATGTAATCAGTTAAGCGGACTGGTTGTTGCACTAATTTGGGTAAAGAGTGGTAACAGTTGGGCAGGAGGTAACACAGCAGGACACCATGCTAAGACCACAGGAAAAGCCAGTCAAATCAGACACGCAAGACACCAGACAGACTGATTTATCAAATGCTTGCCAATTGTCAGATCTACAAAAGAAACACAAGCTGCATCTCAAATTTACAACGACAGAAGAAGGAGCACACAAAACTGCAGAGCAACCTAGCAGAGCTTGGTGTTTGATAGAGATGCTCAGATACGAATATAGCTGAAGTTCTCTCCGAGTACAGCAACCATATCTCTCCCTTATTCTCCACATAGATCTACAATTCAGCTAAAGCTGTTGTCAAAATTTGTATTCGAATCATAATCAGAAAACCTTTATAAGGCAATTTCCTTAGGGATAACAATTCTGATTCAGTTACCAAGACATTCACATAATGATATACGCATTATAGCTGTACGATGCTCATGTTTCAGTGAGATTTTGGAAGCAACTGGATCTACAGAAGAGTCTATAAATTAACTCTACTAATTTATATGTTTTTTCTGCTTCAGCCAAAGTGAAATTCTACAATTCCAAATACATATTTCCAGATTTGACCAAAAACATGAGCAAAGTGGCTTTGCACTCTGCCTGAGACTCTGTTAATATCATACATAGTATGTAGACACAGTTCCATAACGATGAATGGGGCCAATACAAGAACTTAAACACTCAAGCTTCACTGAATCACTGGTCAAGCTCTTCATCAAAAAGACAGGCTGGGAAATCCACATCCTCTTTTGCAATAAAAGGGGTGTACTACAAAGTGTGATTACTGTCTTAATTTACTGGGTTAAGGTTTCTTGAGGCTTATTTCATAGTTTTGGGTACTATCAATCTTTAAGGTCACTTTTCAATGGGTCATATTGCCACAGCGAATTACACTGCACACCAAACATGCTCCAAGCATGTTTAAGTTCAGGCTTCTGATTAAAACAGGTGCAAGTTCCACCCTTTCACCAAAAAAAAAAATAAAAAATGCAGCTGTATATAAAAGCTTGCATTTGACTAAATAATAGGGATGAGTGATACCATTGGTTTTTTTCCCGATGCAATACCAAGTAATACCAAAAGGGAGTGAGGTGCAGGAGGTATTACTTGATGTCAGATCAAAAAGAAAACCAGTGGTATTGCCCATACCTGCAATTTAGTTGAAGGACGAGCCTTAGCATTTATCCTTAGTTTGTAATGCTGGCGCTGCCACTTTTATGCGAATGCACACAGACTCTGACTACAGCTGTGTCCAAATTCAGGGGCTGAATCCTTCAAAGGACGAGGTCTATGAAGGCATACTGCATTTGAAGGAGACTTTGAAATGGGGCAGCCTTGTCGTGCTGCTGTGACAATATTGGTCTTCAAAATGCAGCCGAAGAAGGGTGCAGCCCCTGAATTCGCACACGGCCTAAAAAAACCCAGTGTCGACCTAGTGAACTGACAACCACCATCGCAGCTGATTTCAGCAATCAGGATTAGTTAACCCAGCTCTGTTGAGGTTATCTCCGAGTATGTAAAACTCAGTTTATAATACACCCCACAGGAGCCCATTTTTCACCCTAGTTCTACTGTCATTGTATTACACTTGTTTTACAATAAACTTGCCAGACAAAAAAAGAAAACCATCAGGGAATAATCCTCACCCGATTTCAATAAATCACAAACGTTAACTTTTATTATGTGAACATGTGCACACACAAAACAAAAGTCTGCTTCAAACTCCGACTTGGTCTTCGGCTTGCCTATGTTGTCTAGATGACAAATTAAGTTTCAGCTCACTTCATTTTCCCTAAGGTTTAATAATTATTAACACGATCAGCAAAACAAGGAAAATCACTGAGCCATGGAACAGGGGACACAACAGAAGGTCTGTTTTCCTTGGGCCATCACATGCCAGTGTAGGATTTCGTCAATGCATCACTGCATGCTGTAGGTGATTGTCAAACAGCAGCACATGAAATAAAGTTACCTGATCATATATCCAGTGATTAGTAACTGCCATTACTCTGAGCACACACTATATCCAAATTAACATTCGCAGACACAAGAAGTCTTAGCTGGTTCATACGGAGTGTGAGGAGTACAGCCACGGGTTACCCCGTCACACATTTGCCTGCCATTTTAATTCCCATGGGGAGAACTAGTATTAAAAGGATACAATTCAAAACAAAAGTGTAATAGTAGTGTATACCTTGCTATCACTCTGCCAAATGTTAACTACAGATTGTACTCATTTAACAACCGTTTCATCAGAGCTGCAAATAAACATAAATCAATAATGCTAATATAACTGCAAACCTTCATCATTACTTGTTGAACATTTCGGTTGTGTTTTGAATGTTGTTAACTAGTAGTAACTACTGGAAAGTTTGAGGATTTTAAACAACATTTACTTTTACAAATGCGAGCTTTAAATGAAGACAGATATTCTGCAAATAAAAAGAATAACAAAATAACTGCATTCTGGAGTCAAGGGAGCGTCATTAGTTTTATAGCTGTAATTACCACGGGGTATAACAACCCAAATAATCCACAAAGGTCCTGGTCACGCTCTAGTTTGTCATGAGTAACACCGGTAAACGGTTAGATTAAGCGTGAAGTTAATAGGTAAAACAACCAAGAGGCATCGATCGCCTTATACTGTACGTCACATGCATGGCGGCCCATCCTCAGGGACCAATCTGGCGGCTGTACAAATTCAACGTCCACTAATAAACTCACACCAGATTTTTGACAGCGAATGGCCACGCAACAGGAACCCTTAGGACACTACATCCTCTTAAAAAAAGAGAAGGAAAAGCCAAGGACAACTCATCAACTATAACAGCATAACTACTGCTACATTATGCCCTCGGCAACTCTTAGAAACGATTAGCTGCAGAAGCAAAAGTAAATCTTTTTTTGACGCTGTATTAAAGTGTTGCCAATTCATGAATATTTACAGTATTAAACACAATACAACAGAGTTAACATAACATGCCAAATTAAATATGTCGGTACTTATAGCTACGAGACTAAATAGATGAGACCCACTCAGAGGGGTCAACCGATATAGGATTTAAGAAATTGCTAATAAATTACAACAATCTCTACAAAATGTATTATATTTCGAGGAAACGTGTTTAATAGAAGAAAAATTACCTTCATAGCAAAGTAAGCCAATGTTGTTGTTCATTTTGTCCATGTACTGGTAGTTCAACAGATCCATGGTCGTAAGAAGCATTTAATTTTGCATCAGAAAAGATCAGTCGTCTTGCAGAACACCCAGTTAAAGGAAGGGCTCGGTTTACCAGATTAAGAGATTTACACTATACAAGCTGAAAAGCTAAAAACAGCCCGCTATGTAAAAAAAAAGGCCCCGTGTTTAAACAACCGGTCGAGTTCGACCTTAGTTACTTATTAAACAGTAGGTTAAACAGTGTCTTGGGTTTCTCCAAACTTTTAGCGTTAAGCGCTTAATTTTAAACACCGGTTCCGAACAAAAGGGGCCCGCCAGTTGTCCTCCCCACAGCCCGCTGTAAAAGCCCCGTACCGACCCCGACTCCCTCGGCTCCGACTCCTTTGTCAGTCCGTTTCCTCTTTGTAGGTTTGCTCGCGCTCACTGCATTAGACTGGGCATGCTCGCTTTAATCCTCGCGGAGCCTCAAATAACAGGGATTTGTTTCTGCGCGCGCACACACACGCGCACACACACACAAAAGCCAACCTATTTGGTGCGCCGCCACGAGAGCATGCGAGGGATGGAGGTCTCAGGGGAGAGGTGGGGGAACGAGGAGGGGCTAAAACTAAACTGCAAACTGTGTGATGGGAACAGCGCCGCATGGGCCAGCGCAACAGTTATTAAAAATAAAGATGATCCAAATGATACGAAAGAATGCGAAATTATTCTTTTATGTACGTTTTCAGTCATTTACAGAATGTACATGACGGACATTGTCGATCTCCTCAAATTGTCGAACAAAACAAAACATTACTGTTTGATGTCAGCGTATCGTATGGCGATTGCCCGCAGCTGCATTTACATCCCTATTCGATTTAAGTTCCATCCGATGGGGTTACAGCATGTAAGTGCAATCAAAATCTTAATTAACACAACTGAAAATAACAAATAATAATATTGGGAGAGATGTAGACAATTTACATAGGCATGACTGAACACCCTAGCTATATAGACCAAGGGTAGGCAACCCTGATCCCGGAGTGCCAATATCCACCAGGTTTTCTGTCCTACCTGATGAGTTACTATCTGTCTGATAGCTGGTGTAGTTAATGAGAGACAGGTAGAATGGAAAACGTGCAGGACACCGGCACCCCAGGATCAGGGTTGCCTACCCCTGCTACGTACTCACATATTACGTACAAATTGGATACCCATATGAAATATCCGACCAGTGTGTAGCATTAAGCAGGGCGACCATACGCCCTCTTTTTGGGACCTTAAAATGCGTCCGGTCGGAATTTCTAAATAGCCTGAAATGTCCGTTATTTCGCTCTGTTTCATGTTGTCGTTTGCTTTCTACGATTGGAGTATGTGCAAATTTGCGTTGTTTTAATGCTCCCCTTTACGTCTTGCCCCCAGTGTACTCTTTTTAAAAACCCAAAATATAGTCACAGTAGTATTATGGGGACATTTCTCGTTGCATTTTAATTACCACTAAATGGCGAGTTTCACGAACAAAGAACAGGGAAATGATACCGTACCACCATCTAGTGGTGCACGAACAAACACTTTCAGAAAAAGCTACTGCTGGTTGTGCTTATAAAGCGCTGCACATACAAATAGAATGAAGTCGAATTGGTATTTCATATTGTGGCACCGCCGCATCTACTAATAATATCTAGTAATCACTAATTATCAGGCCTTGTACAGGTTAGTGGATTAAGTAAATGCAAAGTGCTGCATTTGTATATCTGAAAGTGTCCTATAATAAAATGCTTTTTGAAACGAGGTCAGTATTTTCAGTAAAGCATATCCACAATAGATTGCGCTTGTGTCAGGATTGGGGGTTTAGGTTTTTCAGTTATATTAATGACTTAACTCAAAGGCTCAACAAGTCCAGTTTTAAAAATTGCCCTTGGAGGAAGCGGCAGCAAAGCTATGGGGAATCCTGGGAACTGAGTATTGTGCCTTCCCGGGGAGACCCTAAGGGTCTAATTTGCTCCGCCTGTCACGAAACATCTAATCACTACCCTGTAGCAAGTCATGTCACGTAGAGCGGAAGCAGCGGAGAACGGGGAGATGACCACCCTGAAACTCCCGTGTTACAGTGAGCAAGCTCCTGGAGCAGCATTCCACCCAAATCCGTCAGGCAACTTGGTACAATGTGGAGACGGTGGTCCACCTGACCCTGGCACTCGAAGGGGAAGATCTCCGAGCTCTCCTCAGCCTGACCCCGGTCGAGCAGTGGAACTACACCGTCAAGGCGACGGCATTGAAGCAACACTAACCGGTATTTGTTAGAGGAGGCCATGAGGGGGGAGCTGGCTAGTCAGCAGCAGCAGAGCAGCAAAAGCCTGGGCATGTTTGCTGCAGATCTCCACATCTACACCCAGCAGGGCTAACCCATCCATTTACATGCAAACTCTACACATATGGAACTCTGGCAGAGACTTGAACCCAGGGTCCACTGCACCTATGTGCCACCCCTAGTCCTGCAATATATTATGTTGAATTACTTGAATGTATGACATCTAAACCAAAAGTGACTCGGGGGGGGGGACCCAATAACAACAACAACAACAACAATAATAATAATACAGGATGGAAGCTCACTTTGCTTCTCCTAGGACAAGGAATTATTAATTCAATGATGGGTGATCTATTTGGACAAAGGACTTACCAAGCCCGCTGCATACAAACTTCTTCCCGTCCTTCTATGCACCATAAGGGAGTGCTTTTACTTACCAGAGTTCCTGTTTTGTGTGTCACTCCATCTGCAGCACGTCCAAGTCAAATAACAAGAACAGTGACCCTATTCACTGAGCGAGCTAATCCATTGTCCCCCACTCAAGGTAACCCTAGAAGCCAAGAAACCACAAATACATGCAATATTTTGAAGTGTTCAGTCAGGCCTCAGTCTCCTGAATTACTGTCGGAGAAACAAAGTAGCTGATGTGCTGCCATATAACGAGCAAGTTCTCATACCTGTGCAAGGTCTTCCGTAACTTTGCTGCCAATGAACAGAGGAATGAATGTTTTGTACCATTACAGTTTCATTTTTACATTCAGAAATTTCTGGAAAATATAGTCATTGAAAGGTGAATATGGGTAGTGTTACCACCTGAGGGCATACATATTCAAAATCCATGTGAGTATCTTCTGGTTTCCTACAAAACATAGACATACTGTACGGTTGGGTCAGTGTCTCAAATTTGTTTTTAAGAGACAAGCTGCAACTGAAAATTGAATAAGTTGTTATTGAAAGTGGTTGGATGAATTTTTACTCCATGCAGGATCAAGGCCACTAGCAAATGCCCAGATAATAAAGAATTTAATCAAAAACATTACGGTGTTATGAAGTGCGGGAGTAAGAACACGGAAGCAGGAGTCAGGGCAAAACAAATCGAAACAAAACAGGCAGGGAAACAACAACAATGCAAGGGATCTCAAAACTAGGGCAAACAACAGGGCTAACAGGAACCACAATGTCAGGACTGGGGAGCACAGGACTGGGAAGCACTTATAATAAGGACTAAGGAGAGAACAAACAAGAGGCACATTAGAGCCACACTAAAGAGAAAAGGGGAGGGGCGGGAAAGCAGGGTCTGACTGTCCACACCCAGAGCGAAGGACTCACAGAGGAGGGGACCACAGGAACTGAACAACAGGGCTGAAGACAGACGGCACTCCAAGCTACACAGGGGATGACAGGACACACAGTGGACAGAACCGAGACCACAGGGGGCAGAACGGGGCAGAACCAAGACAACTGGTGCAATCAGAGCTAAACCGGGACAACTGGAGGCAATGCGGCCTTCCCTGTGCCAAAAGCCTTGAGGGTAGGCATGGAGTTTGCTGTGGCAATGTCCTCTCCTGAGCCAGGTGTGACAGGAGCTCAACTTCTCCGCTTCCTCTGCTTGCGCTTCTTGTGAGATCTACGGCCATCCATGGGTAGCCATTAGGCAGATCGACAGCTGGCATGACCAGAGCTTCGGGGCTCCAGTGGAACCAATGAGGACATGTCTTCTTCACTACCATAGGGAGCATGGCTTCCATGCTGGAGGGGTGATCTGTATGCCTAAAGCCTCTCCAGGATCCATCTCTTCCTTTGGGCTCCTCCAGGTCGCTACAGGTTAATCACCAAGGCACCAAGGCTTGTGGACTGGAGAATCGAGCGGAGGTTGGAGAGTGAACATGCTGCGATGTGGAGAGGAGGAGGCTTTCTGAAGTAGCAGCTTAGCGGCTTGAGGGGTCCTGACATTCTGTTGTGAGGTGCGGGACTAAGAACATAGGAGCAGGAGTCAAGAGAGCACAAAACAGATTTATTGAATTGAACAGGCAGGAAAATAACAAAATCGCAAGAGTCTCAAAACCGGTAATGGGACTTGAAGCCAAGGCTTTGAAGTGCGTGTGGAGTATGAAGGGCAGCTTCAGATGAAGTTTCACTTCAAGGCTTGTATCATTCTTAGAGAATCACATGATCGGCGACAAAGATGGCTTCATTCCCCATAGAGACCTACTATTGGTTCATTAGCAGTTTCAAAACCCATATAAACCAAACTGAAACCTTGCATATTGTGAGTTATATCACGCTGAGGTTGAAGATAGAAGGCAAATATCACCCACAGAATGATTTTGGATTATTTTTATTTATTTTATTCACATTGTACTGTATAATAGCTATGACAGTCTGTGATGGAGCCAGCTCCAAAAATGTAACTTAATTGTAATTCTGACGTATTGTCAGAACGGCGTAGAACACAAACCAGGGAAACAGGTGAACGGAAGCAGGAACGGGGTTAAATAAAAGGATTTAATAGGGAAACGGAGGGGCATAACAAGGCACAACACTGCAACAATACAATGACAGAACTCGGGGAACAAACTCTGACATGGACTTAAATACACCAAACTAATACAGACAATTGGAAACAAGCTGTGAAACACTAAGAATCTACATGAGGTTAACGTGGGGCGTGGCACAGGAGGATCGGCACGATCGGGGTGTGACACATATTTCAATGTAGCTGTGCTGTAACATGCTGATCTCTGTTAGCATAGTGGTCAGTACTTCCTCTTGTCACACATTCGACCAGGATCTGATTGGCCAATGGGAAGGGGCTGCAATAAAAAGCATCTGGAATATAAGTGCAAGGTAAATGACACATGCATCTCATCTGTTTACTGTCCCAACATTTATTTTTCTACATATGTCCATTCCAGGTACATCTATCCAGTCCCAAACTGCTTTGTTGTACTCACTAGCACTAACTGACATATTAGTAGTAAAAGCATTATCAGATACTTTACCCATATTACAAGACATTTATAAATGAAACATAAATTTTATTGTTGAACTCTGAGTGGTATTGCACACATACACTCACCTAAAGGATTATTAGGAACACAATACTAATACGGTGTTTGACCCCCTTTCGCCTTCAGAACTGCCTTACTTTTACGTGGCATTGATTCAACAAGGTCCTGAAAGCATTCTGTAGAAATGTTGGCCCATATTGATAGGATAGCATCTTGCAGTTGATGGAGATTTGTGGGATGCA
>JABFEA020000110.1:28890468-28905261 GCA_019775915.2 Cyphomyrus plagiostoma
CAACAACAACAATAATATATTTCATTTATATAGTGCTTTTCAAAGATCTCAAAAGTGCTCACAAAGGACAAAGTAAACAGGGGAACAATAAAGCGTATTATGGATAGGAACGGTTATATGCTTGAGCAAAAAAGAAAAGGTTTTTAGGTTGATATTGAAATTTGAGACTGAGATTGATTGATGGCATTAGGGAGGGAGACCCAAATTCAGGCAGCTAAATGTGGGGTCACTGGAGAGGAAAAGGAAAATGTAGGGTCACCATAGCCCTGGAGTTTGGATGGGGGTGAGGGGGGAGCCAGAAAAGCATAAATATCTATCTGACTCTGCAGTTTCTGTCCAGTGATATGAGTGCTATATCACCGATTCAATACTATTGTGCCGTTTAGATTACAATGGTCCTCATCTTTCTCTTCTATGGTACAGCACTTGAGGCAAAAAGGTAGAAGATGGATGAAGCCCTATGACCCTGGTGATTGAAAAGAGGCAGCATGACCATTAACCAGGCTGATTGCTCTGTTTCCTTGTTTATTTTTTATCCAATGGCAGCCTAATATCTTAAAAAGGGATCCGTCTCTGCTCTACTAATATCTGCCAAATTAGTTGTAGAGGCAGTAAAGCTGCAGCTTTCAGAAAGATTTGATGCCTGCCCAGGAATCTGGAACTAGAAGTGAAGATCTCAGTGTGCCAACGGGGGTTCTCACTTTTTCTCTCAAAGGAGTTTTATAATACCGATTGTGCCAGTGATAACGTTTCCAGTGGGGGGTATGTGCATTGATGTATTTAAAAGTTTTTTATAGTAGGTAAGAAAAACTCATGCCTCTGAAAAACTGCCTCTGAGATGTACTTCATCAAAGCTTGAGATCAGTATGAAATTCTTTCTTATTCAGGGACCTGCTTAGAACAAGGATCATGCAAACAGAGCACATGAAAATAAAAGAAGTAAAAGGAGTTTTATTCAGCATGGCGGCATATTACTTGATTTCCATTATCATTGAGGGTATCAGTTAACTAATAGAAAATGTAGAGTATAACAAGGAACTTGCTGGAAAAGCATTCTAAACACTGAAGAAAATTGTCCTCAGCAAAAGGGAAAAACACATAGGCAAAATGTTATTTGTATGATTTCATATTTTATTTTCATGTCAACTGGGATTCTGTTGTGAACATATTCTCATCCAGCTTCAGTATTCACTTCAGCAGGGCCAATGCAAGCTTTTATTCTTGATTAATTCTGACTGTAGACTTCAAACGACATCTGGACAAAACTAAATTGAACACGTCAGTGAGAACAATCGGTCTCGTCCTTAAAATGAGGCACGGACATTGTTCGTTCTGTATCACCCAATAACCCAAGAGGGCACAGAATGTTTTCGATGCAGCAGACCCACATACAGAGTACAAATAATCGTATTGTGGCGAGTGAATGAGTCATTTTGATGAAGGAGATGACAGCTCTTTTAAAATATATGTTACTCTCTTTATTAACAGCCTCTGTGGGTTTAATACTAGCAGCAGCAATGACTGGGAAGACAGAATTGTGCAGTAGTAAGGAACACTCACAGTTACATGCAAATGAAACACACCCATTCCATGGCAAAAAAAATCCATTAACAGAAATACTAAAATACATGTATTAATTTACAATATTTAAAGTGCAGTGTGGTGCTAAGCATGCTGGTAACTGCATAATTAGTCCTGCTGACCAACCCTGCAGCATCACATTTATGTCAGCCAATCGCATACAGTGGGTGGGATCAGAACAAACGAAAAGCTTGCCTTGCCATGCGCAGGCATTGCGCCGAAAAAGGTGATCGCCATGGTGATTACGTGTCATACGACGTCAATCCCATGAATTTCCTGTGAAGTATGCGAGTAGTGTTACATTCGGTGAGGGCTCTTTGTGGCCCCCATGTGGCCCCCGCAGACATTAATAGCCTGTCTGTGTCAGGAACAGGGCTCTCTTGAGAAGGGAACAAAACATATATGGAGGCAGTGAATCCTGCTGTTACCTGACTGCCTCAGGTAAAGATTTATTTCTGCTATATGTAGGCTATAAAGGACGACAGGAAACCCTAATGCATTCACAGTTGCATAACGCTCCAAGTCACGATCCTTGGCCTGCTTTACACAGGGTGACTTTTCCCTGCAGACAAGTACACTGATCAACACAGAGTTGATCATCCTTCAAAACCGTGGTCTTAAAAATATCCTTGCGACACAGACAGGTAACGGGCAGCAGTCAGTGGTGGTTTGCTCATCACCAGTCTAACAGCTGTGTTTGCTGGCATGTCCTTCATTGGCAGCCCGAGATCAAAGGCGCTCAGAATTTAAATCCTCTTTCATCTCTGCCTTCTTGGGCTATAGCAGGTCCGAGGCACTGGAGTCCAAAGCTGAAGATCTTCTCATGGCGTAAGATGTCATAGAGGTAATGAGGACAATGGGGAGATAACTGATATAAAACACGTGTACGCAACACAGTCATACTAATACCACAATTATACTAACACCATTGGAATCTAAAGAGAAAGTGATTAATGCAGATTATTTTCCTGACTAATTACTTTTTAAAGATATACTTCCATAATATTAATAGCATTTTTGTGAATTCTAATTCAATAGCCCCCATTAAGCATCTACCACAAGGACGTTCAGCATATGAAATTGCCGATTCAAGAAGCTGCCTTTCAGTGATTAAAGGCAGCAGATGTTGTACATTTGAAGAGCAAATAACACCAGAGCAGACCACTTACTTCAGACCTGAGCCAGTGCTCACAGTAGAATTCATCCTAAAAGACTGCTTGTTTATGGACACTAATTTCTTGACCAAATATAAGAATCATCTGTATCCAAGAGCCATACTGTGTCAGAATTCATCAGCGTTTGAGGGCAGAACCACGGTGGATTGTGTGTGGATGGCGCCAGACAAATGTACTCCGAGAAACTCAGAGAATCTTAGCAAGAGACCAAGAAGTCAAGAGTGTCAACAAACAACCACATGAGCAGCAGGGTGTAATTACTGCGGCTGTCACAAGGAGTGGGTTCACAGAAAAGGGTTTTCACTGTGGTAGGCTTATTGGGAGCAGACAAAGATCTGACGTAGGCTTGAAATGTAGCTGTTTTCACCAGTAAAGGTCGAGCCTACCCAGAGTTACGTCATGGCCTGCACCACTGGGAGCCTTTATACTGGTACGCGAGGGTATCTGTGTCACCCTGCACTTGCAATGCCAAATTGCTAGTTGGCTGAGTGTTGTGATTTTAAGTTTCGCTAAAACATTTGAACTGTGTTATAGGAAATGATACTTTACATAAGATTGATATAGAGAGATAGATCAACTTCTGAGTTAAGAGTGATGCTCTTCCCTGGGAACCAGGCACTGCCACAGGGAGAACTAGGGTCTCTGGAATGTGGACAAAGACCTGTAAGCTAAACAGAAGCACTAGAGCAAGAAAGTGTGAGAAATCAACCCAAACAAAATATATAGATGGAGTGTGAACCCTAAGGGCTAGAACCAGTGGATTACAAATCAGTCTTTTGCAGTGTAAAGCTTATCTATTCCTATATTTCGTGTGTAAAGATCAGAGACCTTAGAATTACAGAACTGTTCAGAGTCTTTTCAAAAATTCATTGGTTACTGTAAAATAATTGTGTCTGTACTTAAATTTGTCAGTATTTTAACCACAGTTTTATAGCATTTGTGAATCTGCAATGTACTGATACTATCTAGTGTGAATACTGTGCCTTTATTATTCATAATTCAGGCAACACGATGCAGGTACATCCAAAACATGTCAGCACAAGTACATGTCAGCTGTGGCAATGATGCATGTGTCATATTCAGAGTTGGGTAATACAGGTGCAGAGAGTAAAAATCCAGACCGGGATTTTGATTCAACCAATCAGTTGACTACTCTGTGATTGTCACTCTTTAAACTTAACTATTTGGTCGATACATAATCTCGGTCTGGACTTTTACTCACTGGACTTGAATAACCCAACTCTGGTCATAGTCGTTTGCATTACTGCAACTAGGACTTCTCAAGAAGTATCATGTGTAAGTACATGTCAGAAGTTTACCACTGAGAACCGAGTTAATTGAGTTGTCTTTGCCTATTAGTGTAAATTAGGGGGTCTCAACCTCCTATTGACTACGGACTGGCTTACATTGTATAAACATTTCCCTGGGGGGGTATGAGATATTCCATTGAATTCACAGTAGCATCAATGTATGATGAGGTAAAGAGGTATAGAAAGATGCTAATGACTTTTTTCGTTTTTAAGACCCAAACAATTATAGACCAAATTAGTTTATTTCATTTTATCTTTTGGTTTCATTTTAATAAGATACTTAAATGGTAACAAATCATGGAACTTTGAGGAGCTTCAGCTGATAACCTTATTATCCTCAGCAATAACAGTTTGTTTTCACTGTAGTGCTAAGAGTTCATATTATGAAATTATCAAATGAAATTAAATTTACATTGTGTATCTTAACATCGACGACATCTGTTTGTCAGCTGATTGAGTTTTCCTCCATTGTGATTCTTGTCATTTCAAGGGCGAGGCTCTTCAAAGGAAAGAAAGTACAGGGAGAGTATGACATCAAAGTGGAACAGGTAACCCTCTACCTGCCTTGTACATCAAGTACACTATTATACTTTCTTAGTACAAATCAGAGAATGCTGGTCTCCTTGCTAATACATTCTTTAAGCACCTTAAAATGTGAGCCAATTGTCGTCCTTGAAAAAAGAAAGCCACACACACACTCTTTCTTTGATGCACAAAGCTTCTTCATATAGCTGTCATATAAAGTACGCTGCTTCAGATATATCTCATGTTCAAACCACTGTAAGAAATCTATGATAAATCCATAATGATCAACAACAAGTTAGAAGTTCATGTCATCTGGAATGTCAACCATATGAAACCCACAAGCACGTTACTGAAAAGAGAATCCAAAAAATAACTGCCTCAATGAAACATTATTATTAGGTGTCAACAAGTCAGTGTTGACTCTAAGAGACCATGTAGCCACCAATAACTAAAGGTAAAAATACCTTGACATGGTTGGGCTGCACATGTCATCCATGCTGATCTGTTCTCTCTTTACACTTAATTCCCGAACCCTCCAGGCTGAATTCTCCGAGATCAGCCTTGTGTCACACGCCGATGGAAACTGCAAAGTACATGT
Source organism: Cyphomyrus plagiostoma (assembly GCA_019775915.2). NCBI lineage: Eukaryota > Metazoa > Chordata > Actinopteri > Osteoglossiformes > Mormyridae > Cyphomyrus > Cyphomyrus plagiostoma. The sequence goes on from JABFEA020000110.1 coordinate 28,895,658, forward strand.
GCAGGTGTTCCAGAATGGGACCAAGGCAGTCAGGTATGACACACACTGGGCGGAGGGCGGAGGGCGGAGCCAGTTTTCCTCAGCTGCTGGGGACACTTTAATTGGGGGACATGCAGAAGGCAGACTCTCCAGAATGGGACCATGGCAGTCAGGTATGACGTACACTGGGGTGGAGCCAGTCTTCCTCAACTGCTGGGGACACTTTAATTGGGGGACATGCAGAAGGCAGACTCTCCAGAATGGGACCAAGGCAGTCAGGTATGACACACGCTGGGCGGAGGGCAGAGCCAGTCTACCTCAGCTGCTGGGGACACTTTAATTGGGGAACATGCAGAAGGCAGACTCTCCAGAATGGGACCAAGGCAGTCAGGTATGACACACGCTGGGTGGAGGGCGGAGCCAGTCTTCCTCAGCTGCTGGGAACACTTTAATTGGGGGACATGCAGAAGGCAGACTCTCCAGAATGGAAAATTAGGAGCGCCAGATGGGATTTTCTGGCTTTCTTCTCATAGCATGAAGCACTCAGGTGTGGACTTACCAAAAGGGGAGTATAGGCAGCTGTCTGAAAGCTAAGGGCCCCATGACGACAGATTTACCAGAAGTTACATTCATGGATATCAAAGAATATGATCATTTAAATTATAGCAACATGTCTGTTATTGACATGTTTAACACCAGTTTTTCCAGGATGGGCAAAGTTGCCCCCCCCCCCCAATCCAGGCTATAAGGCTATAATGGACTATTCCTTGTTTAAGTCTTCAGGCTAACCAGCTTTCTTTACATACTGGAGTAGTGATGGGCTATCGGTCATTTCACTGTTCACCAAGTGAACCAGCATGAAGTAGCCTAACAGAATAAGAGAAAACGGCACAAATATACAACACTAACATTACATACAGTATGTCCTATGTTTTTGATACTGTACCGCTAGAGAGGTAGACAAATCATGAAGGCATGCAAAAATTCAACACTAACTGAGGCTATCATAGGCTACAGCCTTGGGCCATGGCAAAAGAGGAAACAGTTAAACTTCTTGGATTTGGCTGATCGATCTGCCAACTTAATACCTCCCTCCTTCCCTCCAATTGGAAACTTTTGCTGACTGCACTCCCACCCAAACCCAGATCGGTAAGGTTTGACTCTGACACCTTGTGCTGTAATTAGCATATTGATGTTCCATCGCTTTAAATTCAGTCTTTTCTCCATCGAGTCCAAAAAATATCTCTCAAGCGGCCCAATTAAGGGCTCCCCTACCCACGTCAGCCTAGACCCCCCCAGAGAAGTTAGTCTGCCCCTGACTGACTCCCTGCCCTTTGATGGCATACTCGCCTATAACTTGACCAACATGGCCCAGTCCCCCCTCCCCCAAAAATCTTTTTACTAAGGTTAATAATACGAGATCACAAGCACTAGGTACCACAGAAGTAGAGCCAATAAGCATATATAGATGGTTCTAGTTATTGAGCCACTGCAGAGACATGGAGTGCAAATGAAATGCAAAATGAATCATTCAGCAAGGATTGAAGGTTGGGGCGGGTGGGAGAGGAGAATCCACAAAGCCATCTGCAATTACCATTATTACAGAGTTTGTACAAGGAGAAATCAATACATTGTTCTTCACGCAGGCCACAGTTGCAAAATTTTGACCCCATAGACTTCAGTGCTATTGGGGTTTAATTTCATGAACTGCTGTACCATTAAAATTGATGCTTATAGTTGAATTAAGTTTAGACACAGATTGCATATACCCTGTGTGCATATACCCTGTGTAAGGTTAAGATACAGACTGCATATACCTTGTGTAAGGTTTAGACACAGACTGCATATACCCTGTGTGCATATACCCTGTCTAAGGTTAAGACACTGCATATACCATGTTCTTGTGTGAGATCTGAACTAGAGTACTTCATGTAAACTGTTGCTGTGGATAACTCAGACACTAGAAAGTTAATTAAACTAACTAAATAATAAACCTAACATCTAACATCACCATTCCTTTACCTCCAAACCTTAAATTTTCTTTCTTTGAAATTCCCACATTTCCAATTTTGAGTGTTTACTAATAATTTGACCATCTTCATTGTGATCATCACCCTGTCTTTCTACCAGAGGTTTTTTTCTGTTTTACGGAACTGTGTTTGTTTCACATTCATTGAGTTTTTATGGAAGATCCTAATTATCCAAATTATTTTATTTTTATTTTGTTTCTTCCAAGGTCCTTTAAGCCCGATTTTGTCCTGATCCGTCAGCATGCTTTCAGCATGGCAGAGAATGAGGACTTCCGCAATGTGATAATTGGCCTCCAGTACGCTGGAATTCCGAGCATCAACTCCCTGGAATCTGTCTACAACCTCTGCGACAAACCCTGGGCGGTAGGGCTTCGTTGGGAAATCCCAATACGGCATTTAAGCTTAACACTAACAAAATGCTTCAATTCAGGCCCCAAATCTATGTTTATCATGACTACAGTCATTACAGCTGGAGTCTCGGGGTGTAACAGCGACGTCTGCTCCCAGCTTTGGCTATCGTAGCCTTGGTTATGGGCACAAACTCTCAACTAGACGTCATATCGATACATAATTAAAAGGTGTTTCTGTTTTCTGGTTTTTAACATGTGTGTATTTTCTTGATCACTGGTGACTCACTCTGTTGTGCTTCCAGTTTGCTCAGCTAATAAGCGCCTACAAAAGCCTTGGGCCAGAGAAATTCCCCCTGATTGAACAGACCTTCTATCCAAACTATAAAGACATGGTAAGAACTCAACATCCGCTGTTCCCGTCCTTATATAATACCATCTGTTCCACTACCTATAATTTTTCACTCAAAAGAGTACCCCACGATCGTGTCTGTCTTCACTGCTGAGGTCTGCAATTCAAACATTCCCATCAGTGTCATTTTACATACTTGACGTCAAGGATAAATGGTTACGTTCCGCTTGTGGACTGATCTTGGAGCTCAATTATACTTAAAACAGCTGTTCTCTCTCTCACAAACTCTGAACTGTTCCTCATAATAGTCTCCATGCTTCAATATGGAAGTTAACGCCACATCCCAATGATTTTCCCATGCAAATGATACTGAACGCTCTGTATTGGAAATTCAAATGTACTGATAAGGGCAGGAGTTATTTGGTAGCATCATAGAGTTTCAATGACAACTAGCATGGTATCAAGAATACTGGCTTTTTTATACAACTGATATTAATTTTAGTTTTGGAACAAGAAAACAGAACATCTAATTGAATATTCTTTTTACCGTTTTATTTTTATACATGAGTATGTATCCACATACATGTTGTACGAGAACACATAAAAATATACAGATATCAAATAAACACTTTATGTTAAGTGTTAAATGCACATGGTTAATAGTGCAGATTTTGATTTGCATAAAAGAAACATACACAAATCGTTCAAAGCTGAAATAATATATGTATTTCAAAATGGCAACAACCAGTCTAAGATGAAAAAGTAATTTAAACTTAAACTTTGCCCAGCAGTCTAATATTATAAATTTAACAGCAGCAACTTATTACAATTGTTTTAAACTTCAAAATAGTATATTTTGTTTTGTTGCAAATGCTTTTCATAGAAGAAAAGAGATGGAACCACTTTTTGGTGTAAAATCTTCTTTTTTTGGTGATTGTTCCTGTGTAGTTTCTTTGGAATTGGCAGTTTGTACTTTGGCCTAACAGGACTTCTGATTGTGGTGAAAGTTACTTTGGTGCCAATCTTTTCTTGTATTTTCCTATATATGCATGTCCCACTTATACAATAATACAATAGGTATACTGTACCAAGCTAAAAATTACAAACAAAAAGATAATAAAAGAAAAGATACTGCTGCCCAACTGTATACTGGGCATTTTGATTTGACACAAAATAGATATGATGTAAAATCTCTCTTAAGCATACTGCTGTCAAATCAGACATACGGTAATGTGAAAAAAGTAAGTATACTTTGTCATTTCGAACATATTTGGACAAATATTTAGTAATTATTTCAAGAGTATTGGCGGATAGATGTGATGCAACTTAAAAACAATCTTTGATTGTGAAATAATTGATTCAACAAAAATCTACAAAAAACGAAAATGTGATTTTCTCTGTAGGGGAAAAGTAAGCACATCCTTATACATTTAGCACTTGGTTCTGCTTCCTTTGGCAGATTCCATCTCAGTTTCTTATAACTGTCAATTTGTTTTTTTTTACATTGACCAGGAGAAACTGTTGCCCATTCCTCCATGCAGAATTCCTTCACCTGTTTGATGTTGGAGGGGCTTCTTGTACAGCCCTCTTCCAGTCCAGCCACTACATTTTAATACATTTCAGTTTGACTTGGCTATGTACTGTAGTTGAAAGTGACTCTGGATCGTCTGTAGCCTGGTAAGGAATCTAAATTGTGAATTGTAGTAAAATAAAAGCCCTACTGCCTTTTAGTTTATTGAACGTTTTAGAACACACTAAAACTGTAAGTTGTGTTTTGTTTTAAAAAAGATCACACTTTTTATTTATATTTTGCGAACTGCAGACCCAAAATGAAAATAATTGAAACACAAAAGCATAATTAAGTGCCTGTTCCCAGCCGAATTGTGTCCAAACAACCGTTGGTATGATTGTACCATGTACTTCAATGATTATTACCAAACAAGAACAGCTATTCATTTTTGTTAAGTTATTATGGCGTGACTCTCAGAGATACTTCATAATAATGATATAACCATTTGCACCCGATGTGGTGCATCTGCTTCTAAGTGTTTCATTTAATGCAGAATTAGAATTTTTGTTTCTTTAAATTTTACAATTGCTAAACATAAATTTGAAGTTAAACTTTTTCTGCTGTATTATATTTCTCTATATGTATTGTTGAAATGAAGATAACATTATTATTATTATTAAGAGCACACATTTTTAATAATAATGAAAATAATAATATTTGGCTGTCCAAATATGTTGAAAGAAAATGTTTCTTGTGATGTACTTACTTTTAAAATGACCGTATCTGAAGTCCAGCCTTTAGCTGATATCCCCAGTCACAGAAAAAGAGAATCAGAAGTCTTACAGGGAGAGAAGGTGACACTGTCCCCTTACTGCTGAACGGTACATTTGCCATCCTCCATCTACCTACTTTCCACTTAAGGGTCATTCATGTGCAGGAAGTTCTCCTCCAGGGCCGGGGCTCCCCGGTACCAGCTGCAGGAGCCATCGAGGCGCCTGATGCAGGCCGAGTTGCGGACCTGCTCCCCGGCCAGCTTGTCCTCCAGCAGCCAGTCTGTCCACAGGCATTCTTTCTCCACATTTGCAGTGCATGGTAGGGTGTGGCAGGTGGATATCTGTGCAGAAAGGGAGCAAGTGTGACAGCGTGTTACAGGGGCACCTGCAGGACCTGGGCCTGACGAAATGGTCAATGTTTTCCAAAGGCATTCCATTCTGAGGCTACCACCAAAAAAAAATCCATCCATGGCTTATTATTCAAAGCTTCTATCAAATCAGATCAGTTAACCAGTAGGAACTGCAGCTCACTTTGCAGGTGCACCCCATGTGGTATCGGTAATTGAGGTTTTTCTTCTGGGTCATGGTGAGCTGCTTCCATGGTTCCACGAAATCACAGAGCTCAACCACGACCTTCCCATCGCTCATGACGTTGGCTGGATGACATTCAAAGGGGGAATTGGGCTGTGTCACTGAACGCTCTATTATTTGTGGTGGCATTAGGTCCATGAAAAGCATCATGCGTGGGGATGCATAAAAAAAATGTTACAATGCTACAGTGTTTCCCAAACCAATTCTTGGAGAACCCCGGTCAGTCCACATTTTTGCTTCCTCTCAGCTCCCAGCACACCTGAACGAGGTATTCGGTGTTCCTCATTGGCTGGGAGCCTTGAGAGTGCAAAAACGTGGACTGCCTGGGGTTCCCCGAGGAGTGGGTTAGGAAACACCGGAATACTAAATCAAAAGGAGCAGGCTCACCAATTTTGAATGTACATTTAAATATGGAGAGACAAACAGCATAGAGATCTTTTTATGTGATGTCATGGACAAAGGGAATTTATATGTTTCAAAGAGAGGCTTCTGTCTCACCAAAGATCAGGTACTGGACCTTGCTGCTGGAGTCCAGATTGATCCCACACAGAGAGGAGAAGAATGGTGTGTAAAGGTAGCGGATGTCTTGCACCTTTTCGAAGCCTTTGAACATCTGCAGACGTTATTATACACAGTAATTCAGATGGTAAAAATGTAAAGCTATGGATGATAAAAGTAACTAGGCACTTATGTATCATATATCAATATGAAATATATATATATACATAATAACCAATATATTTAACATCCAGCTATATATGTAAACCTTAGATAATCAAATAATGTAAAACAGACAATCCTACGTATCAGAGTGGGATCAGATTTCACAGAAAATCATATTCAAATGTATGCATATCCTCAAAGTATAAAACACATTAATCCAATTCACCATATTCCTCAGTTGACCTAGGAAGTTATTTTAGAAATCAGAACTTAATTTCCATGGTACCACAAAGTGGATATAAAAAGATATTTCTTTCCTCTTGTTCTGCAAAATGACCAATGCATTTCTCTATGGTGAGTGAGTCACTCTGAAGCTGACCACACAGCTGGATGACTGTAATTTTCACAATACCATTGTAATCATCCTGGAGCCTTGACCATTGTGGTCAGCCATGAGGTCATCTTGCCCTCACACCATCAATCAGTCGATTGATATGGGCCATAATAGGGAAAGGGGGAATTTACAGACTCAACCCAATATGATTCATAACAGTGCAAGTGGATGCTTGTGAACTGAATGATTTTTCACTCAATTTTGGGCTTCTAAGAGTATTTTAAAATAAACCTGATATTAGTTTCTCACCTTCATCAGCTTGATCTCATACTGGATCATTTTCAGGTGGGGTGATGAGCTGTTGGTAGGGGATATGACCTTCTCCCGAGTGATTTTTGCACGAATAACTGTAAAAACAAAAGGCCTGCGTGATATATAACTGGATAAATCTGTTAGAAAATCAGTGTATAACTCACCTTGGGTTCGAATTAAATAGATGAACAAAACTTTCGTTTTTTTGAGGAAAAATAAAAGGTATAAATCATCGAAAGGACTTAGGCTTCCCTAAGGGTCTCCTCCTGAAATAATCATATCTCTCTCACTGCATTAACAGCAGTGGTCATCCAACGGGACTATGGCTTAAATCGGTGTACGCCGTAGTATACAGCTAGCTAGTAGAATTGAGGCACTGATAGGGTGACATACCTGCTATAATCTACAGCGAGACTCCTAATTTTGAGGACAGACCTGTTGGGGGTGCAGCTATCCACTTGTCATCTCTAAGGCGGCAATTTCTCAACCTTTGACACAGTCATTTCATGCTTCAGCAGGAGGTGACGGCAACCAAAGGGGGCAACTATACTCTAATATACCTCTGTCCCGATTATGTGAGCAGCCTTCAAATGCTGGCATTCGAGAAACATTTGCATCTAAGCCTTTAACCAACACAACAAATTTTCCAAATCCCCACTGAGACTAATGCTCATATTATATGCACCCAGCTCAGTGCATCTCATTGTGACACTGACTTTAAAAGATGGAGAGCACACATTTATTTTTGCTGCACAAATGATTACAAATACTGCCAATCACCACAATGATATTTTGTCTGGGTTGATTCATTAATATGTAATAGAGTTCCCTATTATTTTAAAAAGCTTTGAAAATGCCATAGCTGAATTTGACTTTGCAGTTCTGTATTTATGTGCAATGTAATTTAAATCTCCCTGAAATTCAAATTCAATTCCAATTCTGTTCCCCATAGTTCCATTTCCTGATTTGGATTGGAATTGATGAATGCATTCCGGAATGATCCCAACCTTGCAAACCTGACAAAATAGTCAGTAGTGCTTTTGCATAAACATACATAAAAAATGGAAAGAAACAAAGTGTATATTTGTGCATTTAATGGACAGCCAAGTTAGCTGTGCAGCCAGCACATTTCAAAATATTTTCACTCTATTTTAGATGGATGTGAAAAACAGCAGCGTTTGAGTTTCCCAAGCTGCCCGACTTAGCAGTGCATTGGTCTAAAAGTTATTAAACTTCAAACTGAGATTAAGATAAACATACAAAGCTAATCATCATATGGATGGCAGGCTTTTAAACAATGGTCAGTATGGTTTATGTTGCGGCATCAAGCTCTTGTCAACAATCCACCTACCTAACTCAGCATCACAGAACTGCTGTTGTGGGTGTGTAGGGTTACAGGTGCAGCCCCTCACCAGTGCCACCCGAACCAAAGCCAGCAGCAGGAACAGCAGCACTGTGCATCCGTGCTTGTGGGCTGCCATGTTGTCCGCCCTCATCCTCAGCACACACGGCCTCCTGTTTGGGGATGGATTCCCAGGAAGATGGATTCCCTGCTGCTCTCAGAAACTCAAAGAAGAAAAGGCCAAAATGTATCCCCTACTGCTCAGGGCCGTTCTCTCTGTTCTTGTTCCTAAGAGGCACAGGAATCTCTCACGTAGAGCCTTTTTTGTTTCAAAGGAACCACCCCTTTTCCTGAAAAGGAACCACCCCTTTCAGAAAGGCACCACTTCCCACACACTTCTGTACGTGCCTCTTTCACATAGCTGGTATATAATTAAACCATTCAGCACGCAGTCGGCACACTTTAACTTTACAAGTTGAATGAAAACTTACACAAAGGTATTTTAATTATTCCTAATGTGTGAATTTGGTTGCAGTACTGCATTCCTGCACTTTTCTCTTTGATGCTCAGTCATGGTTACTGGCTAAGGTGAGCGGCTATACGTCAGTTGATTGATTCACTTGGGTCCTGTACCGGGCCCTGTAGTCAGGGAATGAATCCTTTTCCAAAGTCAGTATTGACTGGGATGTGCCGTTTGTAAACATACGACTGATGCATTGTTTCTATTTCAGGTCACTATGCCTGCTTTTCCTGCTGTTGTGAAAATTGGACATGCTCACTGCGGCATGGGAAAGGTGAATTACCACATCCTAGCTTATCTCTCATGTAGTGTAACTAATAATGTATAGAAGTCTGTGTATTATCAAGCTTCTATGTGATTATATCTTTATTCTATATCTTTCTTTTTATTCCCTTGTCGTGTCCAGCAGTTTAGCAAGTAGAATGTTGATCTGGGTGCTTTATTGTGCCAACACTTTTATTTTGTCAAGTGGAGCTTCAGATTAAGCTCCTCTTGTTACTTGAGGTATACTCTTTATTGACCATTTTATATTACTTCAGTTAGCTGAAGTAGAGGAGATAGAGAGAGGAAGAGAGAGAAGACAGAAGAGGAAAAATACAAAAATAAATAAATGATTTTGGATGGGAGGTCAGACAGAATGATAGACAGGGAAAGAAAAGCAATACATGACTACAAGAAAAAAACAGGAAAACATAACAAAAGGACAGCTTCTGCATCTTACTGCTGGATATTGTATCATCACACCAGCTGCTGTATCTGAAAAATGAGATCCACTTGCACAAACAAAAAGTATATATACAAATAAACCAATGTTACCATGACGACAGGGAGAGCGCTTGTGCTAGCAACTG